>JAZGTI010003506.1:0-31165 GCA_036877585.1 Botia kubotai | reverse complement strand
TCAATATCTCGCAGCCCTAAGCAAAAATGTATGATTATTATTAATTATTTGAATAGTGAACAGTTCTTGCAAAGATAACTGCAGGCCGGTTGCGGTAAAGCAGCGGCACTTGGCGCATTCACCCAAAATGTGCCGTTGCGTATGTGTTTATAGACACTGTATGAAAGCTTTGAATGTGGCTTATCCAATCAGAATTTAGAGCCAGAACTATTCATTTTTAAAGCACATTACAGCAATGTATATAACAGGAATGAAAAACATCAACTCAACTGATGGGCTCTATCTGAAACACCTAAAAAAAATTCAATCCAATGTGGAAAGCTCTGTCTACTTTTTCGGCATGGCAGTATTTCTCATATAAAACCGAGGGTCTGGTGTTCCTATCAATTGCAAATTTATGAGCCTCAGGAAAGCCTGGGATGTGATAACAATTTCACAATAATGTTCACTTGTCCAAGTTTCTCCCCAAAGGCAATCACTAAAACATTACGACGGAGACAATTTTATTACCATACCGACTTAAAACTACCAAACTATGGAGACCAAAGGTAAGATTAAAATTCATATCATTCATATTTTTTTAACCGGAGCCATTTTTGTGGACAGGAGACTGTGGGGTATCCGGTTAAAATAACTGTAAATCGCAACAGGCACCAGAGGAAAATGTTATGCACAGCAGGAAAATAAAATTTAGGATATAAGAAAAACTCTGATGTACTTTGGAGGGGAAATTAATGATGTGAAAGAGAGCCTTTGTATAAGCGCCATACAACATGCCGGTCAGTTCCTCCGTATAAAATCCCTTATGTAAGAGATCATTTATAGGTAAATATGGCAATATATAAATATGTAATAACTAGAATAATAGAAATATGTAATAACATTAATGTTGGAGAAATTCACTTATTACAAAGAAAGGCTCCAATGCAACTTTATGAGAAACTAAATTAAAACAACCTGAATGAGCCAGTCATTCAGATATTATAAACCAAACAAGTGTCACTCAATAACTGCAGCTGTTTCCCAGTGCAAACAAATACATCATTATCATCACACAAACACAATCATCGGTGCCCACGTGAACAAGCCCAGCTTTCTATACACTCAATGCCAGACAGCCAGGTGCAGAATCAATAGCCCGGATCTCACTTTTCAACCCAAACACGAGTTTAGGCCTCCCAATGACACCATGGAAAATGACTTGAGGTTGAGCTACTGTTACATGTGTGAACGTGCTGATGTCAAGGTGAGAGCTGTTATTCACAGGTAAAGCAGACAACTGTGTGTCAGTTCAAACTGAAGCCAGAACTAATAACAAGGCATAGAGACTAATAAAGAGGCATAGAGACATTAAGTTTAGTGTATCACAGAAATATCAGGGGGCCAAAAATTCCATCCAAAATAAACTGTCAACCAAACAGAAAGCTGAGGGCAGTTTAGTGAATGAAGTAGGTGAGGGGGAGGACAGGGGCTATTGTAGCAGTAGGCAACTGTAAAGGTCTACTGTATGTTTCTGCAAGCATAAACAAGTTGTAACCGACTCAAAAAAAGTTAGTTTTTTTTACCAATAAAACTGTTAACTGTGAAAAGTTGCTATTGTCTTTTCTTCCCTACGGTGACACATATCCAAGTGAACCAGCTTACTGAATAAGAAAAAAGGACAGGACTTGATTTTGATCTTCATGAATTGATTGGATCGTTGGAAGTTGGAGGGGTATAAACTGCCCGGCTATTGGACAGTCAATACAGTCCCGCCCTCCAGAAAAGACATACATCATCAAGAGAACAAATGTTGTTTTGTGGGGGAAGGGAGGTTAATGTTTTTATTAAAGATTACAATGGCACATGAATAAAAAAAAAGACTTAATAAACACTTTAATATTCCATAAGAAAATAATAATTGCATGACCTGACAGACATACTGTCTCTTTTTTATTTTACAGTTAGTTATTTAAGATACAGTGGGTTAATCATCTATTTTAAGCTTTACATTTCCCAACCATTGTTACAAGTTACAATCACAACAGAAATAATTGTAACACAAACTTCTTAAAAAATCAACATTATAGTCAAAACTGTCATAATTTAAATATTTTAATGCCAATATTGCTGTTAGCACTTAGAGCATTGTAAAGTAGTATTATAACCTTATGAAGAAAATTATATTTTTAAAAAATGTTACGAATACCCCAAAGTTTTAGCTGACATAGCTAAGCAATTCCCCTTGACTTACACTAATACTGGCACATGCAGTGCATAGTGAAGATGCTTATGAAACATTATTATATAATTGATTATATAATAATATAATGCATATATAAATAACATAATGGATTTATGATAGAATATATTTATAATATATAATCGATTATACATCATATATAATTATTGATTCTTGATCAATACTTATATTGATTATAAATAATTAATTGAATCAAATTGAATCACAGCTTTCCTGTAGCTCAGTGGTTAGAGCATGGTGCTAACAACGCCAAGGTCATGGGTTCGATCCCAGGGATTGCACATACTTAGACTCAATGTATAGTATAAGGAAATGTAAGTCGCTTTGGATAAAAGCGTCTGCCAAATGCATAAATGTAAATTAATTATTAATTAGTCATTTTTTACATTATTTAGCGAGCATAAGAATTGGTTATGCCGCCATATGCTTTACAATTCATTTTACAATTAACAAATACAAATACAATGTGCTAGTGTTGGGCTTTTTAATATAGAGACCTGTTAAACAGCATGAACTCTGTTTCAATGACTTAACAAAGTAACCAACTGTCATAGTAATTATCTTGCCATTGCTGTGTGCCGTCGACAACACAAACCTCTTTCATGGTGGTGTTGTCAGTTATTTCAGGGTGGATAGGATGAGTAATCTGAGGCCTGGGGGTGAAGGGGTCACCTGAGGTCAATGCAAGCACATCCATCATCAGTGAAGACAGGAGAACATTTCAGCCTTGTTCTGACTGGTGTTTACCCAGCAGAATCTGCGCCGTGGCCCTGCTAAAGAGGCCGACCTGCTCTGTAGGTTTTTTGGCTTATTCACATTATTCTCATGCACAGTGTGACTGCAGAAAAGCACAAAACCCAAAGTCACGGCTTTTACAAAAGTCCCTCTGGAGAAAATCCACACAATTCTTGTCAACCTCCACTTGGAAAAACTTTAATTGAATAAATGTTGGTCTTACATCTTAAATACATAAAAGTTACTCCCACAGACACTTCCCCTATGATCATTGATCCTTGCAGCTGCGATGATGTCACAGATCGTTTTATTGGTTTGGTATAATTAGACTTTCACCCAGTAAAGTTCTTTTCTATCTACACTGAAAAACACTCTGGGCCCAGGAACAAAGCAGCCTATAAAACCCTGAATCACTGTATCAGTGCCTCGCAATCATTCGCAACCCAAAGAACATCAAAACTTAACAATAGTAGGAACTGCTGCCTCTTGAAAATTGCTCAGAGGAATCGCCCATAACCTCAGATGATCAGTTTTTCCATGGCTGGAAAACTTGAGAGCATAGCGCTTCATGCACAATCACAGGAGATCAGACAGACAGTTTTTTTAATATGAGACCTGTTCAGGATTAAAATTCATCACATTTCAAATCTCCTGTCTTCTGTACCAAATTTTAGACTCATATACTCAACTTTTAAACAATCTCGCAAAGACAAAAATAACTCAAATCAACATATAACGTATTCCTAAGCATACTTATGATCATTTCTTTAAAAAAACACTAGAAGACAGCAGCTACAAAACTATCATAAAACAAACTGAGACTAAACAAATCAGTTACATTCTGTTCCCTATTACAAGAGCTACTAAGCATAAGGCAAGACATTTCTTTATTTAAATCTTTATTTAAACCTGGAAATAAACTGAAAAATTTGGATTTTGAAAATCAAATTTGCAGAGGCAAACACTGTGACACCAACCATGTTAACAAAGTTTCAGATTTCTTTGCTTCCAAGTGAAGCACGCAAAATGCTTCTTGAAACATTTTCAAAACAAGTTCAGAAAATATCGGTTTATCAGGGTTTACACAACTTGTGGAATCCACACCAGAGACTAAATTAGAAGGCTAAACAACAACATACAAATAATGTTTTTATGCAGCTTTCACTTCATTATACTGATAATACAATTTGTAAAGAAACTTGTATTAAATTAGAAAACTTGAACATAAAAGTATTTTCACTAGTGATCTGGTAATTTACTGTTAGGTCAACTGTACACCTTCATCCCAAAAACAAACACACAGGCTTTTACTGTTTAAAAACAACAAGGGCTGGCATCACAAGACAAATGACATCACACTTCTTGCGTTAGTACATAAGGAACAGGGTATGCTGCAATCACGCACAACAGAGGCCACAATCAGCAAACTAATCCTCTAGATACACTATTATCATTCCAGATTTCTTTGAAGTTCTCGTCAACTGTCTGATTATCTGCAGTTTGCCCTCAATGTGCTTCCTAGTCAGGATGAAAAAGACAGATCCATAACTATTCACATTGTGCAATTAAGTGGCTCAGGGCCCGTAAGTGAGCTGAGTCCAGGCATATACAACATAGCCTTGTTACCAAATATCTAAAGTACATTTGCTAAACAAAAGTGCTGGAACAAACAGAAAACAGATGGAAGGTACAGAGATGGGAGGAAACCGAAAAATAACAAAAAGAGGTGAAAACAAAACCAAAGGACTAAGTAAAATGATTGTTTGAATGTGGATGCTGTGATAGGAACGAGTTTTCAACACATGTTTCTCAGTACTGTTGCTGACATGGAGGATTTTAAGGAAAACAGGCTTGCAGGAAAAGCAAGATGTTTGAAGCAAGCACACTCATGTCACAGTCATGTCCTTTTTATAGCGGTGACTCAGGCACTAAACAGTTTTTTGTGTCTTGCTTTTTTCAGGGTCTTTGGTTAGTCTGAAATATTTAGCTTTATGATCAAATTCAAAATTTTTATTTTTGCATAATTTTGTTATTTTTTAAAAAGGACAGTTGTGAGAAGTTCAAATCTATTAACCAATGTTAGGGCCACGAAGAGGTCTCCGGGCCCCAAGAAAGCTCATTCATATTTGTTTTGACACAAATGGCACACAAGCAGGACACAATTCTGGCTATTATCAGTGTGAGAGTTTGCTGATAAATAAACCATGTGTGGCTCTGAGAAATAAATAACTTGTGTACATAGACGGCTGTTAGCTAATGCTTGCAAATGTCACAGCTGACAACAGATGAAACACTCACATCTGGTAGGAAAATTATGACAAGTACATCATGGGATGTTTCACAGTGGGTACGTTTCAAATGGCGCACATGTTGTTTTCACCTGTCACATAATGACTTCTGCTGTTGAAAACTATGTTTATCAACAGACGCTTGTTTCTTTTCTAAAGTGAGAGGTAGTCTGGAAGTTATTACT
The DNA here is from genome assembly GCA_036877585.1 of Botia kubotai. Taxonomy (NCBI): domain Eukaryota; kingdom Metazoa; phylum Chordata; class Actinopteri; order Cypriniformes; family Botiidae; genus Botia; species Botia kubotai. Next base: position 25,715 of record JAZGTI010003506.1, on the reverse strand, counting down.
TCAAGATCACTTTATTGGTTCCTTTCCTCACTTTTTCCCAGAAAACTGCTAAAAACCCAGAAGCCTCACCAAGCGTGTGCGCTCTTAAAGTTTTAGCAGAAACTGCTACAAGCTTCCTAATGAGAATGTACTTTTTCCTTGATTTACCCCAAGTGGCCCAATTTCGCTTTTCCAAAACATAGATTGTTCACCAGTACAATACACAGGGAAACATTTGCTAGCGCAGCTGCACCTGTTTTGAATTAGCATTGGAAAGAGAAAAGTTACACACTGTTTTTGGATGAAATCCGAGCATACGCTCACCTCTGAAAAATCAGTTAATTCGGTCTATCCCAGCTAACAATTTTAGGTTGTAAGAACATTTCCCTAGCATTTCCATTAAGTACTAAAAATGTTAAAAACGTTCTAGTAATGTTCAAACCGTCCAGTTTTTAAGACATATTAATGTTTCTGTTCGGTTTAGGAATTTATTCAAACTTTTTTCATTCTGTAACATTTTTAAAACGATCCACTAACAACTTAAAAATAACATTTAGATATATATGATATATAATGCTATAATGCTTCTGCTAACGATACTGCAAGAACATGTTTTGTTTGAGAGAAAGTTGTCAATGTTCTGAGAATGTTCCCTGTTAGCTGGTAAGACAGATTAGAGAGTTCTTTTCACAAACCACAATGCGGCCTGGATTTGTGAATCACACAAAACCTGACAGGATGCACATGGTGCAGTTTGTCCCACCACTAGCATGTGTAAAACTTATGTTCACATCTAATAGCCCTTCTGATCAAAGCTCACTTTCAAGGGGGTTATCTTATAAACTTTGGTCTGACACGACTTTATGTGTCTCTGATATAAATACATGTTTCCATGGTAATGGCTTTCTTATTACTCCATACTGAATCTGAATTTCTACACCAAAATATCTTCCTGTTTGAAAACTGGTGTAGTGGGTGTCTGTTCATCAAAAACAGACAGATAGAGAGACAAGCAGAGAAATATTATCAAATTTGTTTAACTGTTGCCATTCATGTTATTTTTTTCACGTTTGTTTTTGTCAACCATCGCAATTTTGACACACGCACAAGTCAAAAGTGGTTTTAATTCCACTTTGAAAAGAAGTGGTTACTTCCAAAATCTTGCAGTGTGTACGTGGCCTAAAATCTTAATTCCAAACGTTCCAATACTCCTTTTCTATACCAAACTTTACTGCTTCTTTATAGAAAATTCTGTCAGGAAGAACTAGGAGCTTATTTCCAAGGACTTTTGCATATCAGGCTTATCTTCGAATACTCTAAACTGTGTTCCAGATAAGAATTGCCAAGCAAAGCAAGATTTTGTACCTATCACCAGCAAAACCGTTCCAGAGAAAGCTGGATGGATAAAACCCAAGAAGTAATTTAAAGGTAGTTTGTCCTTCTTTTCTATTCACATTATACAGTTAAAGTATTCACTTTTTAAAATGATATCTGGACAATCAGAATACATTATTTCCACATAAAACAATATACAGAATATTATTTTTCATGGCTTTGGCTGCACCATAATTTAAAGAGCCCTAATATCTAGTTCCAATACTAAAACCCATTTTATTGTAGAAAGACCTTTGGCATTAGTCAAAAACATTTTCAGAAACAAATCTGCAATGTTTCTTCAATGTCTCCTACTGAAAACCTTAGATAAAAGGATGGAAGTCCATTCATAATCTAAAAGGTTAACTGACGTTGATTGATCAGAGACAAATGGTGAGATAGTTGGTCAATGTTGGGCAAACAGAAAAAGTCTCCAGAAAGTCCCATTTCAGCTGCTCTTCCTGAAAACCAGGTGAGCTTCGACCCCAACAAGAAACAGTTTCTGTTCAACGTCTGCTCTGACAACACCTTGTGAGTCTTACTGAGTGTGAATGTTCCACAGGGAAACGTCCCACAGCTTGTAAATACCCACAAACTGATTTCCTGTCTGGGTAAATTAAGGATTTTAACAGAACCACCACACTACGCCAGATGTTTTATTAGGCTCTATACAAAGTGAAATGGGGAAATGATTATTAATGTGGAGAAATGCTAAATTAATAAATCCTTCTGAGTTGGAAGAGTGTGGAATGTTTTGAGAACATCAGTTTCAGTTTTTTTTTTTTGATTCCTGTTCAGAACATCTTGTTTATTTGTTCCGCATAATTGCCTAATTTCATGGGTTCTGAAATTACATTTTTGCCCTCAAACAAATAAAGATTCAGGTCTCATTCAAAGAGGGACACAAAACTGACAGCAGTTTTATCTAACAGATCTGCCACGTTAAACCCGAAACCAGAGTAATGGGATTACACAGAAATACATTCACATACTAAAAATTAAGAACTGCTGGCCCCAGAAATGAACCAGAATGTTACCAATAAAATTAACTGAAGCCAGATCTACTCCACAAGAACAACTATGAATATGTGCTAACGCAAGAAAATAAACAAGCTGTTATGAGCATGAGTAAACGTGTCACCAAAATACCAAAACAGAATACAGCTTCTGAGGTGCACTGGTAAATAACCGTTATTATTACTTTTTAAAAAAACAAGCGCTTGTAAGTAATGTCATTATTCAATTTAAAGATCCCTCTGGGGTAGGACACAATTTCTCTTTTACTTAGTTTTTGATCTTTCTACCCCACTGTCTAATTTCTAACCATAGAACACACACAATATACATGGCCAATTAGGACCTAATATCTGTGACATCATCGAACCCCAGACAGCAGTTGCAGCTGGTAGCCGACTAGCCAGAAATAACCAGAGAGAGGGAGAAGTGCACAGCAGGGGTTGTGAATATGGGTGGGGGATTAGAGACTCATGCCTTCAGATGCCTTTGTGCCAAGGGGAGGAGAGAAGTTAAAAGGGGAGTGCACCAACCCAAATTTCACTGCATGTTGTAACAGCCTGTTGTAAGCAGGAGAGAGAGAGAGAGTTATAACTATAGACAGGGTTACTAGAACAGAAGTGATGGACTTAGTCCAGTTAGACTGACAGAGATCACACGGGCTCCTTCTTTGGGCTGTGAGGAACAAGCTGACCATGCTGTTGGACCTTCACTTCCTTCAAAACACTACAGTCACTGAGGAGCCTGTATCTGCTGCTCCTCAAAGAGATATCTGCTGATCCTGGGTTCTTCAAAGCCTGAGGACTTCCGACCACTTTCTGAAACCTCACCGGTGATCATTTGTCTGACAGACTTTTTTTCCTCTGAGTGATTTTTTTGTGAACACCTCAAAGCAAAATAAGATTCAAGGACACATCAGATTGTAGAGATCTTCCTGCTGTTTTTACCAATGCTCACACCTTTTTGGTGTGATTCCAAGGACTGTTCACTTGTTTAAATGAAAAGTGATATTAATTTCCTCAGGTGAAGGGCTTGAAGAGTCTGTTAACGGTGACTGACTTCTGAGGTTTCACAGCCTTTTGCATCAGCACAAAGACAAAGGTGTTTAACTGAAGCCTTTAAAAGGGAAAGACCTTTCATTGACACGGAGAACATACTGACAAAGGAAATCAGTTGGGGGCATTACGAGAGAGGGAGAGACAGAGAGAGAGAGAGAGAGGCAAAGTAGAGAGGGAAACCCCACTGAGCAACTTCTACAAGTGATGACTCTTTTCACAGAAAAACTTCAAGCAGTTTCCACAGGATACTGACGGGTGTGAAAAGGGAGCTGTGCAATAGACTGGAATTATCTGGTAAGGTTAAGGTGAGCCTTGAGGCTCTACTTGTTTTACTAAATGTTGGTGTCTTCTAAACATGTGTAATTGCATCTGCTTCACCACAATGTAGTGCTTGTGCTAATCCTGGAATGAACTTTTAAACACCTGCTTACGGTCAGCGGTGAGCTTGTTTGTGTAACGAGATGCATTTTTGTAACATTGTGGTTATAGAAGCCCAGCGTAAAATCTGATTGCTAGAAAGTTGCTCTTTTAAAGCTTCAACATTGTTTGTTTCAACAAGAGAGAAAATATCTGACATCTGAGTATAAACCTATAAAAATCACAATTTCATATATACTTTAAACATCTGACTTTTTAATTGCAGATTCGGTATCTTGGAACATCTGATTATAGTTTATGACTGCTGTGATTGCTTTATGATTGCTGTAAAATCTATTCTAAAACTGCTGAAGACACATGCGAGATTACCAAAGTCTTTGCTCAGGAAAATATCTAAGCAGCAGGAGTCTTCATTTGACCTCTATTTATTCTCAATACCATCTAGAAGAAACAACTGAGATAATATAAAGAGCTCTTTTGTGATTTTTCTTTTCTATTGGAGGAGAACTGTGTGCTTTGATAATCATTTTGAAGCGTTCCCCCCCTCCTTCCGACTATCATCGGCTGTGTGGATTAGGTCCGTTGCCCCGGGCGACATCTCATTTTGATAGTTTTAAGTGGAGGGTAATCTTTGTCGGGCTGAAAGGAGGCCCTACAGGCTTGTTGAGGACAAAGGAAGTTAGAGATTTGAGACAGTGTATTTCAGTGGCAACAGGCAGTTAATTGCTAATAAACACACAACGGATGTTATTAGGATCCCCGCACAAAGTCTAACAGAACAGCACAGCAGCTGCCGCAAACGTTTAGAGTCAATAAACCAGTCTGAGCTGAATTCAAAGCAAAACGTTTTTTGCCATGTGCTGGCAGAGAGTCTAGACATTTTTATAAATACACTGTGAGGTGTGAGAAAAGCACAGCTTGGATAATGTTTTACACAATGCTTCTGTTTCATTATTTACAAATTACTATTTTTGGAAACATAAAGGAGTAGTTTTTAAATCGAGGGATGCAGGGAAAAGGTACAATAAGGCTCACAAGGGGGTTTGGATGAAACAGGATGCAACAGACTGTGTGTGTCTCTTTGTTTCATCCCTGAGGAAGCCGTTTCCATCTGTAGCGATCAGAACGGAGACAGACTTCTGAATCGGGCTTTGTTCACTCACGGTTTCTTTTTGAATGAGAAAAAGCTTACGTGCGAAGACTTAGGCTCTTTTGAATTCAATAAAACATTAGCCTTTTTCCGTTCTCTTGTCATAGGCGGGGTTGCTATGGCAACAGAACATACACAGTTCATAATTGCAATTGTAAGTACAAACCACTCGTAATCGTTTATAAAACGGTCTAGACCAGGATTACTCAACACCCCTGATTGCACATTAGAAGTGTCTCACTAAAGACTTTATTACTTCTAGATCTTTTTAATATACCGCACGTCACATTTGTAAATGACTACAGAAAAAACTGGCATCACCGTCCACACAACTTTTAACACAATAAACTCACACATCACAATATGTGGATACTTTTGCAAAAAAATCTAAAAGAAATAAAAAAGATACTCTGACAGAAAAAACTAAGTTGTGATATTGTGGAACATAATTCAAATAATGACCCTCAAACAGATCTATTGTTATGCTTAATGAAAGGACCTGTGTGTAGTCTCTTTATTCTGTGTGCACACTGCTAACCTACATATAACTGTGCAGTAATTAGTGACAGTGTGAGGGTATGAGAGAGGGCACACAGGCTGAAGTGTTAGGTGAGGGCTTTATCAGCTTTTATAAGTGTGTGTGTGTGTACATGGCAGCTTGGCTCAGCCTAATGAGGAGGGGTGGAATTCATGGAATGCCATGCTCAGGTCAAAATGAGAAGAGCAGGCGAGAGAATGAGGGAGAGTGAGATGGTAAAAGAGAGAGAGAGGGAGAAAGAGAGGACATCTAACAGTTGTGTCCCCACACCCCCTAATTAACGACTGAAACACTGTTACTGTGCTTTAGAAAGTCTGAACAGTCAACACCGAACAGCTGCAGTGCCAGTTAATGTAAAGCTGTGAACTCTCTAATGAACAGTTCACTAATACTATTGAGTTTATAATAGGATTGAGCAAAAACCATACTTTAAAAACGGCCTGTCTTAATTCTACTTAAAATCATATTCTAATTAAAAATCTACATCCTAACTGGCACATTAGCTCAATTCAAATGAAGGAAATGATACGGAATTTAAGGGGCATTCTGAACATAATTCTGAATTATGTAACCTTGGCAAAGACAAGGCAGAACTCGCTTCCATTTGCCATTGTTCTTTCTCTTTTGAAATGTGTTTCTTTTTAAACAGGGAATAGTTGTGGAATAATGCGGAATACCAGTTCAGTCATGCAGTAGCTTGTAGCTAGTCCTGGCACATCTGTAATGGAACACTGGACGAGGTAAACCTCGATTTGGCCTGTCAGGACACTTCTGAAGGTGCCTGAATGTTCTTCTGGTAAGAAAGGACAGGCTTTAGAGAATTGTTTTGCTCCCACTTAAGAGGGGGAATGACAGCTCTTTGGATTAGGCAGATGGGCTTTCTCTTGTCTGTGAGTGCCTTCTGCTAAACGTATGAATCCAACAGATCACACAGTCATTTCACCACAGCTGAAGGTATTTCCACTGTCTCTTTGAGCTGGCTGGGGAGTCCTGGCCCTGACTTGGGGTCTCCATTAAATTTCTGTGTCACACGCTCTCAAACACATCTTATGTTCCACTCAGCATAACCACAGGTATCCCACCCTTCCTAGACACACACAAACAGGACGCACAGGCACACAAGCTCACACACCACAGTGAAAGCGCATTCTGCCCGCAACATTAGCTCATGCGAAACAGTGCCTGCTGTAATATCCCTGCTGTCAGTATATCCAACAAGTCGCAAGTCTAACCTATCATTACTGGTCTGTTTAAGCGGTATGAGGGGGTTCCTCTGTCCCTCTTGAGAATTATATTCTCCAGTAGAAAGTGGAAAAAACATAGAAATTGCTACTTTTGTTCCTTTCTGAGACTGTCTTGAATAGCTTCGGTTCCATTTATTATTTCTTTAATTAAAGCTGACGTGGCTAATTTTTTGCACCACCGGTGTACAACACATGGAATGCCTGTTTTTAAATGGGTTTCCCGAATGCAGCTTTTAATTGGCCAGCCAAACATCATGTTTTAAAACATCTGTAAGCTCATTTAACCGCATACTAAACCTGATCTGAGCAGCTGTCCCTACAGATCTTCCTTGTCAGTCAACAGCTTTTAAACTGTAATGCTTTCTTGAGAACTGAGATCTGTCAGTAGGATCAGAGACACAAAAGCCATTTATGAAGAGGGTCACAATGAAGACTCCTTTAAACTGAACAACAGTTATAGTAAAACATGTCCAAACGAATATGGCCATGAGAATGTTTTTGTTGCAAGTTGTTTTTTCCTGGAAAACAACAGAGCCAATACTATCACACACTGATGTAATGGCTACAAAGTTTTACCACGAGACAGGAAACGTCAGAAAGTTTACTCAACATCATTTCTCACTGCATTTTCTTTCTGGAAATATTATGTATAGTTTGGCAGTAAAATAAAGAGATGCTATGTAAACAATTTTAAGTCCATCTTTTGTCATATTATCTGTGTGTTTATTGTGATCTTAAACATTACTATGAAGTGTCCTGTCAAAGGCTATGAGAAAAATAGAAAGATGAAGAGGGAGAGAGGGGGAGAGAGAGACAGAGAGAGAGAGAGAAAGAGAGAGGGAGAGAGAGTGTGTATTTTGCAGTGCAAGACAGAAGAGTTAATCTGGGCCAGTGAAATGTTTCTTAAATGATATAGCAATATATTGACTTCTAAAGCTACATAATTTGGAAATTTGATTTGCTTTACTTATCAGCCACAACAATGTAATGTCTTTGAACAATATTCCTTTAGGGACTCTTACAATGAATCGTCTCTGTCCGTTTCTCCCCTTTGGCTGTCCTCCAAAAATTTGCTACAGAACAAAACTAATGAGCCCTGCGTTCCCATTTCCTTAAAAATCCCAAGAACCTCTGCTGTCAGCTTTGTAAGTCTTCTGCGCTTTGCCGCTATGATAACAGCCTGACAGACCATTTTGGATGTGTTTAATGAGCAAAGACATCTTTACTGTTCTGTATACTATACATATTATAAGTACAGGCATTCCCTGCAAGCTGAACCCATGACCCTGTCTTTGCTAGTGCCATGTTCTACCATTTGAGCTACAGGAATACACAAAACCAATAGCCTCATACCCATGAGGACAATCTGTGTAAGCATGTGTATTTGTGTATGTGGACATCAGAGAACCTGCTCGCCATGAGTCTGAAAGGTGTCGCACAGCGGCACGTTTTAACTTTATCCACCAGCAGCTTTCAATTAAAGTTCCTAAAGACCAAACCCTCCTGTTATCCTTCCTCAGGAGCAAAGCCTCCTTTGCCACTTCTTCTTCCATCTCTCACTGCGTCCACCCTTCCAAACACCCAGAGGCTGTTTTTACAATAACACACTTGCTCTCTTTTAAACTTGTGGTAAACAACACAAAGTGGCTTCATGTTGTAAATACAAGTCATGTTGAGTCATGACAAAATGGCTTTTATGTAACTTCTATTTACACTGCGAATCAATACATCAGGCTACTAAATGACATTTTGAAAGCAGGTGTCAGCATTTTATGGTTTAATTCAGGATTACTGAACCTCGTATGCACGGAGGTCTGTGTACGCCTCACACAATGCATTTAATGCAATACGCCCCTATGATCAGAGTAAAACCCAATGTGTGCGTGCATGAACAGAGCTACATCAGATTTTCCATTCTCCCTCAGTGATGTTCAAGCCTCTGGCAAGGTTTAGATAACCGAGTGGCGTCATGTAGCGCTTATTCGTGTGGCAGCCACCCAGAGTCGGATGCTGCCAGGACATCGACGTTGACCAAACACATCCATTCAGCAGTATTAAACATAGCCCGTGTCACCTTGCAACAGGGGGCGGTTTCATTCTGCAACAAGATATACACTTTTGCATGGGACATGGATGATCAAAATTGCCTGATTACAGTAAAGCAGGACTTTTCAATATAGTTAATTGCTGTTGCTGTTGGATTCATGTGTTATGGAAGATTGAGTGGTGTAGTGGTAACTTTATGGTCACTCTTTGGTGCAAAATAAAGGATATTGGAGGCACTGGAAACCGGCCAGAAGTTTTATCTCTGAGCATTCATGTTCTCAAGTTCAGAAGCTCCAGCTAAGCCAGGAACCTATAAAATATAGGACTGGAGAGTCTCATAACTCCACCCAGAAGCCTGCCATTGTGACGGCCAGCCACACTCCTGTCTGCCTCTCAATCAGCACCAGAGGCATGCCAGATCATTTTTTCCAAGTGGAACCTAATCTTTCCCCAGAGATCAAGAACTTCCATGGTTGGATTAGAAACAGGGGCAGCTTGCTAACTCTAACATGGAGCTCACTGGTGCGTTTAAGGTTCAGAGGAACAGAGTGAGGTGCCAGATCTTCGGTCTAGATCAGCTGGGGTTGTGTTAGTTTGGTTAAGATAGACGTGTTCAGACAGACAGTAGTAGAAATTAGTCTTATGCGTGACTAATTATGCCTAGGGTGAAAAAGAAATATCTTCACACCCGTTTTAATTTACTGTTAGATTTCAAGGACTACTAAAAAATGCAGTACATACAAAAGCAACTTTGGAAAATGTAATTTTCCAAAAGTTGTGACGTAAATTTTACCTGAACAGCAATTTGTTTGCAATTTTGTTTCTAATCTCTTTAATTTTGTCCCATTTCTTTCCTCTACTCTCATCTAATTCCTAGGCCAGTGAAGAGCATTTGGTCATGGATTTTCATGTGCTAGTATGGTTGGTGCTCCTTGTGAGTGGACAGATCAGAGGAATAGAGGGTGGCGCTCAGGAGTTTGACAGCAGTGATGAAGGCCCAGAGGCTGAATTCCTGTCAACATCTCGCACCCGGCGGGCCCCTGAGCCTCCTTCCCAGGACAAGTGCTCCTACACCTTTATCGTACCCCAGCAGAAGGTTACAGGAGCCATCTGTGTAAACTCCAAGGAGCCTGAGGCTATGCTGGAGAACCGTGTCAATAAGCAGGAGCTAGAACTTCTTAATTCTGAGCTTCACAAGCAGAAGAGACAAATTGAGACTCTACAACAGCTTGTGGAGGTCGATGGTGGCATTGTCAATGAGGTGAAGCTTTTGCGCAAGGAGTCTCGTAACATGAATTCCAGAGTGACGCAGCTATACATGCAGCTGCTGCATGAGATCATCCGCAAGAGGGACAATGCATTGGAGCTTTCTCAACTGGAGAACAAGATTCTTAACCAGACTTCTGAGATGCTGCAGCTTACGAACCGCTATAAAGATCTGGAGTATAAATACCAGCACCTTGCCTCACTGGCCAATAACCAGTCAACGCTCATTGCCCTTCTTGAGGCACAATGTCAGAGGGGACCACCAGTTGTGGCTCCAAGGGTACCGCTGCAGCCTCAACCTCAACCCCAACCCCAACCTCAACCCAGACCCTCACCACCCATCAATAAGCCCTATCAGCCACCCACTTTTAGCCGCAACAACCAAATCACCAATGAGATCCAGAGCGATCAGAACCTCAAAGTGCCACCTGTCCCTCCTCCCACCATTCCAGGTGCAACTCACAGCCCATCAACAACCAACAAACCCTCAGGTGAGTCTCAGCTTTATTCCTTCAGCAGTGCATGTATTATGTAAAAGAAGAGATACTTAACAAAATACTTACATTGTTGTACTTACATGATTTGGAAATGAAATGTTTTCAAAAGCATCAACAGAACAACTAAGGCTACATGAACCAAATGTCCTAGAGTATATATGCCATCAAACTAACTCATGCGGATATTTGGGTTGACACTTCCTTTAGATGATTTTTTTTCTTTCAGACCTTGCAGTTTGCTTTTATGCTTTTCAGTGCATCACTGCTGGCTTTCCTGTAGTTCCATTATCATTCATTTCTGTCTGCATGCCAATTCTCACAGTCTTAGTGTTTTATTTTACTGTTAAGTACCTCTACTTCAAAAACTGTTACTTTAAAAGGTATGTTTTGTATATATTTACTTTTTGGTTCAAATTTAATTCTTTGACTATTTATGTAATACTATCATAACTAAGAAAAAATTGAAAATAAAAAGACAGCTTTCAGTGGCTGAATTTCCACTCCATCTAGTCACATAAGCAATTTCCTGGCTTTTGTCTGCCGGCATTTAACGCTATTGGAAGTTCCACAAACTCACCTTAATAAGTCTAGCATTCACAATGAGACTACAGTATGAGAGACGCCTTTGAAGAAACAGAGAGGAAGATTCTAGACTGAGGACAAAATACTGAAGCAAAGAAATGAGTGGGAAATGGCATGCGGATGTATGACAATAAAGCTGAGGTAGAGAAAAAGGAAAAAGCAACATTTTCCAGTGCAGTCAAGTAATTTACTCCAATGGTACCAGACATGGGCAACCCAGACACAAACACCTAGCTCTATCTGTTGTGTGTCTTCCTGGTAGACCTTGAGAGAGAGAGGGAGAGAGAGAATGCTGATTGATTTGCAGTGTTGTTAAAGCGTGTCACTGAAAATCAGTAAGCCCTGCTTGTTTCCACATCCTCCACTCTTATCATATCTCTGCTAAATTTCACTTGACTTGATGGATTCATCCTCAGCTCCGGGTCATCACCTCATCCACCTACCCAAAGCAGATTTTTTTCCTTCCACACGTCTTTTTTCTCCGTCTTTAGACCATTAGTTTTTTTTGTTCAGAATATTTGTGATTCTTCTCTTTCATAGCTCTGCCTGTTTCCATTATTCATACACGTAATCCAAGCTTCCATTTGTCTGCCAGACCGAACAGCTGCCTTCATCTAAACTTCTCCTCGTAAAACTCCCTAGGCGAAAACTGTCTTTGTAAAACATTAAACGTCATTAATATTGTTCAGAATTTACTCAATCCACAATGAAGAGTCCACACTGAAAGGTTTAAGAATTTAAGGACAAAGAGACATGAAATATGGATCATAAAATATTTTATACTATACACTGTTTCACATCTATAATCAATAATGCAGATTTTGTAAATGTTTGGTGACCATGTTAACATAACAGATTCTCTTGCTTCCATTGAAGAACATGTGAAGCTCTTTGGAACATCAAAACATGTTGGGAAAACATGAATCATCAGGTTTTGACTTGTGGAGCTCATGTCAGCTTAAGTTGCTAAACTTTACCACTTACTAAAGATCTCACTGCAGTAATTCTTCTATAATGAGTGTATACAGTTACATTTATAGTTTCAAATGATGTAGCTCTGAACCTATAACTTCAACTCTTCTGTTAGAGCTTCCATGGCATAAACTTTTCTACGCTCAATTAAGCAGAAGGCTGGCTTACAAGGAAGCTTTTCAAACATGATGACAAGCAGACATCTCCACTCGAAAGCAATCTTCAGACATCAGAGATAATATGGGGATGGGAACGTGGAAAAATGGTGCTTTGATTGTAGTTCATGTACATAATCAGAAAGGGCAAATATGATATTCATCTAAAAAACATACAGTTTTGTGCAAGATAAATACACAGAGGTCCAAAAGCCTAAGACCACTAGTCACAGTTTTTTATGTACCCCTTTTGCTTCATAATTGGTCTTGTATATTATTAACAACTTAGAAATACAGAATCTTAAAAACATTAATGGCACAATTAGTTTAAAATGTTTAAATTCTCAAAACTTTGTTTATTTCTAGGTTTAAGTAAGAAAATAAATCTGTATGTATACTGAATTTGTTGAGATTCTATAAATCTTTAGACACAATAAAAAATACACTACGTATAACGCTCCAGGCTTTGGGATGGCTGGAATGGATTCAGTTATGTTCACAGCAAAAGGCTAATGAGCCCTGTCTGTCAGGTAATTTGATGTTCCTTCTCTGGCATGCTGTGAAAATCAGCCAGCCAGAGAGAGATTTTGGAGACACAACACAATTCAGCTTAGTGGAATGTACGAATCCAGCAGTCAGAGAGCTGATATCACACACACAGCCAGAAAATATCTGTAACAACTGTGTTTGTGGTTGCAAAGACACAAACAGGATTTTTCAAAACACTACATTCTTTCCCTTGAGACTATGCAGTCTGTTTTGGCATGCACTATGGCAACAACATGTTTGCTATTAGCAAAGACTGGAATATTTTTGGCATTGTCTTTCAAATATCAAATACAGTAGTCCTATGTGTATAAAAGACAGGAAAACTTAAAAAAAAAACTGACCTTTTCCTATCTGAGCTTTATATGGAGAGACAACAAATAGCATTTGGGGCAGAATTATCTGTTTGTCCATCCAATGGAGGTGCACTGGGATTAATTTTGCAATTTTGTGAGACTATGAACATTACTTATGATGCAATTTATGCTTTAACGTTACTTTATGAACATTAACCTTTGTCATGAACTGATGTACAGAAATGTATCAAACAAGCCACAGCTTCCAAACAAGTTTAGAGACTAAAATGAAATACAAAATGATTTTGTCACTTTGTTACGTTGTAAAAATAGGCTAAACTTTTATGTAGTTCATCGCTGTTCACCGCCCATGTTTTTTTACAAAATGAATTTAGAAGCAGCTAGGGCCAAAACCAACTGAAGCATTGTTGTAGGTTTTAGTAAAAAAGATAATTTTTTTGACTTACCATCCAGAGTGATGAAGGGGTTGGAGTGGAAGTAAATGAGGTGTTTTGGCCAGCCGTTGGGCATGAGGCCTGTTTTTTATAAGCTACAAGATGAGAGTAAACACTAAAATGTTTCCAGACTACTGTAGGTAAACCACAGGGCCTTAGACGTACTTTAAAGACTAAGATCTAAGATAACAAGGCTGCCTTCCAGACTTGACAGTAAGGCACACAGTTAAAGTACACAAACAATAGTGGAACATGTGAGCTCATCGACAACATGCTTTGAAGTCTCCGGTTGGGTGTATTTTGTACATTCTTTTCTTGCCTGTAAAGACCAGCATCCCGTAGCACATTATGTTTTATTGCAAGGCTATGTGGACTATTTGACTCTGACATAGTTAATCATAGCATTCGGTCAGTTTTTCTGAATGATTGCAACACTGTATAACGCTCATCTGGGATATCTGTTTATTACAAACCTGTGCTTGTGTTCTGCAGTATCTCTGTGGTCTCTACAAATAAGCTAGACAAACAAGCTATAAACTACAAATAAGCTACAAATAAGATAGACTAGCTAGACAAGCAACAAACCAGCATACACCAGCCTAATGCAGACCAGCATGTTAAGTTCTTACTGGTCTAAGATGATCTTTTCAGCAGGGTTATGTCACTATTGGATAACTTGGTGGTAATAAATGTTATCTTTTGCATACACTGTATATAAAACTACAGATAGTATATGGAACAAACAATGATGACGTATGGGGACTTATACAGCCTGTGTATGAACTTATGTAGTTTTCACTGTTTTAAACAGAAGATCAGATAAAAAATCCTCTATTGGCATTGCGGAATTATTTTGTAGACAGGAATGAATTATGGACAGTCTTTTCCTCTGCGTCTCTTTGGAAAAACAGAAGTTGGAGCCATATTTGACACATTCCTATAAAAACACTACTCTGAGAACTTTGGAAGTGTGTGCTAATCTACTTGCTGCTGTTGCATTATTTAGCAAATGGACCTTTCTTTGGCCTCAGTGCCAGCATTATGTTTGGCTGGGAGAGCAGATGCAACATCCCAGGTCAGAATGGCAGCCAAGGTCAATCCTCTTCTTTCTAAAGGCTTTTCCAGCTGTGCCATGGAGGAATAGCGGGAATAGCACGCAGGGAACCACTCTCTAACTCTGGAGTTACCCTTAAGGGAGGGAAAATCGTCTGATTATACAATGCACATGTTTCTTTCACATTTTATTTACATGAATGCTTTTGCCAGGCGCTTATCCAAAATTACTTCAATTACTTCTTTTATTAGTATGTTGGTACCCCTGAACTGAACCCTGCCACTGTAAGCACCATGTTAAGCTTTATGTTTCAAGTTGATGCAGCTTTTGAAACAAATATTGTTTTTGTGCCTTTTCTTGCTAAGGTCCATTTAAGGATTGTCTGCAGGCTCTAGAAGATGGCCACCCCAACAGTGGCATGTTTTTGGTAAAGCCGGAGAACACCAACAAGCTGATGCAGGTGTGGTGTGATCAGAGACATGACCCTGGTGGCTGGACGGTCATCCAGAGGAGAATGGATGGATCTGTCAACTTCTTCAGAAATTGGGAGACATATAAGGTAAGACAGTGTAGCTTTCTTTCCTTTTTGACAAGAGTGATCAATTATCATATACTGTAAATTAAATCTAATATGGTTCCAATTGACTGGATAATATCCCTGACTCGCTCACAATTAAGAACAACTATGACCTCTTAACCAAGCTACTGTTTGTAGGTTGAATCAACGTAATGTCTTTATGATATGGTTATATTAACACAGCATAACCTCTTATAACCTACATCTTAAATATATACATATTGTGGTATATTTACAAAGGAATTTATATGAAAAGGTTGCCAAGGTAACAACTTGTACCTTACCTATGTCACTCATACGGTCTATAACTCTTGGCAACTTCACATAAGCTGAAGCGGAAGGCATATGGCATACAGACTCTTGTACTTTAAGAGGTTTAATGAGAAACATATGCCAAGCACTACACTGCAATCAATTCAAATAGAATAATCACCAAATTATTCTCTGAACATTACTGTGATTTATATGTATGGGTGATATAATGTATGCAGTATACAGTATATACACATAAACCAATGATGTTCAGTACTTATTCAATATGAACTTACCAACCGGTGATAATATACATCCTCTAATATAAGTACCTACTATCACTATATATACCTAATATAAGTACCTACTACTGAATCCTTACCAGGTTCAAAACAAGCAAGTGGAGATGCAAGATGAAGATGCATTTTTAAACACTAGGCTCAACGGAGGTTATATGACCTCAGAGAGCATCTTACAAGTGAAAACAAGTAAAACAAGTGAAGAAAAACAAAGAGAGGTGGAGAGAAAGAGGGAGTCAGAAGAATGTATCAAAAATGTCAAAGACATTTAGAAAATCCAATAGTAAATAACAAATTTTCAGTCATAAAAAAATGGCAAAATAATGAAGTCTAATAAAGACTAAAATAAATATTTGACTTGGTCCTCAAGTGCTCAATGGCAGAACCCCCCTCTGTTTTGTTACAGCAAGGCTTTGGAAACATAGATGGAGAATATTGGTTGGGACTGGAAAACATACATTGGTTAACCAACCAGGGGAACTACAAACTGCTGGTGACGTTGGAGGACTGGGCTGGACGTAAGACGTTTGCAGAGTACGCAAGTTTCCGCCTTGAATCCGAGGCCGACTTCTATAAGCTAAGGGTGGGCCGTTACCATGGCAACGCCGGCGACTCCCTCACTTGGCACAACGGGAAGCAGTTCACCACTCTGGACAGGGATCACGACGCATATACCGGTACAAAACTGACACGCCCAACACTTCTGGGTGGCAACCCCCCAGTTAAGAATCACTAATCTAACTCATACTAACTCATACTTACTTTAAACTTATTTTTTACATTTGTTTCTTCTCAGGCAACTGTGCGCACTACCAAAAGGGAGGCTGGTGGTACAATGCCTGCGCCCACTCCAATCTAAATGGCGTGTGGTACAGGGGCGGGCACTACCGCAGCCGCTATCAGGATGGAGTTTACTGGGCCGAGTTCAGAGGAGGCTCTTACTCCCTGAAGAAGGTTGTGATGATGATACGACCCAACCCGAACACCTTTCACTGAGCAAAACACAGGGAACGAACGGAAGACTGCCCACCCGCGGTCACCAGTCACCCTATAAAGTGCAATTCATCCATTAATTGACTGTGGTTTAGTAGTTGTTATGCTTCAAACATACATACATACAGTAGCTAATAGAACAAATGCCTGGTAGAAAAAAAATTCAATATGAAAGGAGAAATAGAATTTAAAAGAAACAGAATATAAAACAAACACCCTCCCCCAAAACAAAGACAATTAAGTGTTTAAAGATTTGACCCTCTGGCCTTAAAATTGAAATTCAGTTAAAATGGCCCTCTGTCCATTTTACTGAAAAAAAGCCACTGGAACAAAATAATACAATGAATATGATGTGTTTTTCACCAGATATTCAGTGACTCGGTTGTCTTGATTTATTTAGTTAAAAGGGCCAGAAATGCAAATGAATATGATCAGTACTCATTCATTATTACAAATAAGACACAGGACATCTGATCCAGTGATAGTTGAATAGTGCTACATGCTTTCCTAGTGTATTCGAAGCTAATAGAATATATATTTCCTGATGAGATGAATAATTCATAACTTATTTCAGGGATATCATTTTTTTTTTACAAATTCATACACGCTATAGTTTAAAACACGCATAGAAAAGACAGACTTTGTATTTTAAAACAGTCATTGGTAGCTTTATCTAAAAACTGTATTTACTGTGTAAATTAGCTGTTGGTATCAAATGAAGACCCAACATGTTTATGTACATATAAGCAGAATATTGTTGAAAATAATGTGTAATTTGTAATATACTGTAAGTGTAACAAGTTTCCCCATGTACTGTCCAATTGTTGCAATAAAAGATGTACAGCTAAAGGCGTCGTCTGTCGCATTAAACATTAAATGTACTTCACAGAGTTGTGGTGGAGTTTAGTATATGCTGCAGAAACAAACAATCAGCAGAAGTAATTAACACAAAACGTAAGATTTAAACAACAGCTCTTTGACAATAAAGAAATATTCTGGCTTAAAAATAAATTGAAAAAGCTTTATCAACAATTGGTGGCATGCAAACGTTTACCACAGAATATTTATTGTCATTCTCAGTCTGTAAAAACAATCACAAGCAGACTTGAATTAGCACATACAATGAAAGTCTATGGGGCAAGCATGTCTAAAGACTGCAGATATGTGTTTTCCTAAGTGGATGAACTGTTTATGCTTTACTGATGTAACTTACATGATACTCTTACAGCCCGGATCGCCATCTTTACTTTTATTATCATAACTTTATTAGCCTAGATTGTGAAGGGACAAAAAAGCTTAACAAAATCATCCTTTGTCCCAATGGGACATGGAACGGTCCACTGGAAAATCTGAGCTGAAACACAGATAAGAAATGACAGCCTGCTAAACCTCAGCCATGCCTGACAGTCTTTCCGTCCCTGCATTTCACCCAATTCAACCGTCCTCTGCTCAGTTTGCTTAAAAAAACAGATGCATATTTCTGGAGCTCCCTGCCACTGAGTACAGGGTACAGGCAGCAGGTAGGGCAGTTTGCATGGCATTGCGTCTAAGAGACCTCTCTGTTTCTGCAGGAGGGCAAAACAGGAGACACAGGCAATTTCCTGACAAGCTGCCCAAGTGTAGAAGCAGACATTCAATGTCAATTATGTAAAGGAAATTCGGCTAATGAGAAAGACGTGTGGCGCGGAGCAGACAGTGTGCGTCAGTTCTATGCGCGTTTACCTTCTTAAAAAATGACTGCGTCTATTTGTGCATTTCAGTTTTGATTAGATGTTCTTTAGAAACCGGCCCACACGGTGCAGACTAAAAGCGAGAGACATTATGAGTTACGACCTTCTGAAGTTATTTCTGACTAGCCTGTCATTTGTCACATTCCATGACGATAAAGCAGCACCTGGAAAACTTGAGCGTGCGGCAATGACATGCTATACAGTCTGCTTTGTTTCTGCACAGAATAAAACTGCCATGTCTAAAAAAACACAAACAAGGCCTCTCATAAAACAAGGGAGCAGTTAAAAACAGATTCAAGCGGCTTCCTCAACATAAAGCTTTTGATCGGGTCAGTCTCTCTGCAGAACAGCTGGATTAAGCATACAGATCTTGCTGTACTGAGTAAGAAAGAGCATAATCGAGGAAGGGAGATCTGGACCCTGCTCCTCAGGAGAATTATGGTTTCTGGGTAATCCGAGGGGAGCATTCATTTCCGAGTTCTGTCAGTTGTGACTGATGTGCTTTTTCCAAGTGCTTGTGACTGATTTGTCTGAAAATCATCTCTCACTAAGCTTCTGCAACATCGAAGAAAGAATCTGACAGAAGTCATTTTAAATGAGACGAATAGGAGCTATGAGGAGCAGTTAGCGCAGAGAAGGTACAACACACTTAGGCTGCAAAATACTGGAAACAGATGTATAACATGGCCAAAACTATGTTGACATAAACACATCAATCCTCAATATTTACCCAAAATCAATTCAAGGGATTGATGAATCAATTTTTTTGGTTGTTTATTTGGTTGTGAGGAAGGATATGGGCAGATATACCAAAGAGTTACCAAATATTCCTTTTGTTAAACAGCCAGAGGCATTTTGTTTGCTAACAAACATGGAGTAAAGGCCACATAGCTCAAACTTTCATGGGGTTTATACACAAATATATTTCAGATAACGTGTATCAGCTCTGTGTCAGTATACAAACTTCTACAGACGTGTCGTTCACAGTGTGATGCAGTGTTACAGAAAAGTATAACTGCCACGCCAAGTCATTACCATAGACAAAGTAATGACATCAAACTTGA
Source organism: Botia kubotai (assembly GCA_036877585.1). Lineage (NCBI taxonomy): Eukaryota > Metazoa > Chordata > Actinopteri > Cypriniformes > Botiidae > Botia > Botia kubotai. The sequence continues at coordinate 6,196 of JAZGTI010003506.1, read as the reverse complement.
AATAAAATTATAGTTTGACATAAATATATAAAACATAAAAATATAAAAGTAAATGAATAAGGAAATGACTGTATACAACACTCTTGTAAGCCACTGCAGTTTTAAACATCAGTAACACACACCTCAGTCATTACCAAAGTGGAGAGGTTTATTAAAACGCCCTCTTCTAGTGACATGAGACAGTGGAGAAAAGACAAAACCAAATAGTTTTTTAATGAGGTATCCACAGTTTACCTGAAATCAACCCTGCCATCACTAATTATCTACATGTACCCGTAATAAACCAATAAACCCTTAGAACATTTTAAACATTCTGATTAGAATGGGACTAAACATGTTCACTGCTACGCAGATAGTACTTGCTTAGACACAAAAGGGTTCGTCTAATATTAACCTCTCTAACCCAGGTTTATTTTCTTGTTCAGGGAAAACATCTAAAGTTACAGCTTTGTTAAAAAGAAACTTTTTTAAGAAGGATCAACAAAAAAAAGATCCCATGTGTAAATGATTTCATTACCATGGGGGGTCAACTTTATAAAAAAATGATGAAAGCACCAATGCACAGCCAGCTAAACAGGATGTAGTCTAACTGACCAAAATGTTTTGGATAGAGGCAATGAGGAATACCGTTACCCTCTGGAAAATAAAACAAACATGCTATACTTCATTTGACACATTTCTGAGTGTTTAGGCTTAAATCAATGGACAGTGCAGATACAGTATGTCTCCTACAGAAACACTCACCCAGGTACGGGATGCAGGGAGTCATTTTGAGGGATCTGATGTATTCTCTCATACGGTTGTAATTCTCCTCCTTCGAAGTAAGGAAGTCCAGCTTCTCAAAGGTGGCCTTGTCCTTTCGGCTGATCAACTGTTCAGAACACAGAAAAATAAACAGTACACAGTTCATTAATTCAAAAGGTTATCTGTTCTGCTTAGACAAAAGACAAACACTGATCCAAGTAAAGCCACTGTCATTCTTACCATCTGCAGACATGTTAAATATTTAAAGGCAAGACATAATGTTGGGAGGCTGATAAAATTAACTTCCAGAACTCGGGGCCAAAATAACACACGCACTCCAGACTTACAAACACGTGATGTCAACACGGGTGTATTTCTCATTTATGAGGAGAACACATGGGGCTAGACTTTATGAGAGGCATAAATCTACCCAACACTTTCATGTACCAGCATATGTGTCAATGAACCCCACTGTTTGGCAGGACAACATGCAAAATACATGCTAGGATTCTACGCCAACCGTAGTATTCTGCCACCTACATCTTTATCAAGTCAAACCAAACGTGCTCATCTGGTTCCACACAGATATAAAGTGTATGCTGACTCCCAGAAGTTCTTAGAGGAAGTATTAACTCAACGCGTTTGCAAGCCAAGGAGATTTTCTCCAAACAATGCTACCAGCATGTGTCCAGACATGATATAACACTGTCTCTTCAGAGTACAGTTATTTTAATGAGCTCATTAATGTTTGTGTGTTGTATAATTCAGCATGTACAGTATATATGTATGCTGTCACACACACACAACAGATTACTTGTGAAGGCAAGCATTTAAACAGCCTGAGGCCTAAAGGCCCTCTCTGCTTATTAAGGGTTTAATTTCTGCATCTCCAAGACAACGACATACTATAATCATCAGGCTATATTAATAACATAACAGCTGAGTATGTTGCAACAGCTCCATTTATTCAGTCTGTTTAATACTTAAGCACTGCAGTAAGGGAGATTATTACCTGACAGTAATCTGGCTCTTGTGTAGGATGTATTCATCCAAAAGTTTGGATTAATAAAAGTTTAATTTAATGAGCCTTCAACTTTGAGTCCATTACATCAGGCAAATTTAAAGCTTTAGCCACAGAGAGAAAGTAATGAATAAACTTTTTAAAAAATATCTCATAAGAAACGGTAGGGATTTTAGTTTATTTAAAATGTGCAGGGAGAATCAATGACAGGAAAGTTTCATTGAAACTTAGTGTGGAAACGAAAATATTATGACACAAATTTGAAAAACTACTGGAATCTAAGAGAGACTGTGTATAATACTTTTAAAGGAAAAACAAATTGCAAAGCCATTGCAAATGATGAACAGGGTAAATTATAACTGCAGTGGAGTGTTTTGGAGAATGCAATTTCCACCCGAATATGTGTGTGAATGTGTCTATTAACCCAGCAGCCAGACTGTCATTTTCAGCCTGAGTTAGATCTACCAGAAACAGAGGTGCTGTCTGATGACCTTTATCAACTGAAAATCATTCCAAACTGCATAAAGCACTCCCATGGACACAACACAGTGCTAAACAATCCCTCTGAGGGCGATAACAGTGAGGGTGTCTCCTAAACGGCTCACATCTTTATTTGATTTTGCTGTTACACATGACTGACTTTGATTACAGAATGGAGCTCAAGGAGTCCAGAAGCAGTCAAAGCCTCCATACATCAGCCGCCGTGAAGACAGAGCGCCGCTGAGCTCAGGGACACATTAGGAACAAGTTTCCACTCAGCCTGCGTTTTGTCAGGGTACGAGGCTTTCTGCAGTACAGCGCAGTGCTGAGGGTTGTTAGTGCCAATAGGTCTATTTGTCTTTCTTGTTTAAATTAGGACACAAACAAGGGCAAAAAAGGGATTAATTCTTAGTAAACAGCAGAGGAAGAACAGTGAAGCAACAGAAAAGGAAGGAAAAAGAATGAGAACTGCAGAGGAGATGGAAAATGTCTTAGTACAAAACTTGTGACACTGAAGGAATGCTGGGAAATGTACAGGAATTAAGAAGTTATTTGTCTTACTGTCAACAAACCCTTTCCGCTCTTCTCATCTCATCCCTAAATGTTTTACCTCTTTCATTCTGCTGTCAACAGGCCTTGAAGCTTTTCTATTGCCTTCCTCTCCAAACCATGTGTTTCCCTTTGACTCTGGTCTCTCGTCTTTTACTTCTATCTGTATATGATTTCATTATGAAACACTGCACACACTAGACACTTAGGGGTGAGTAAACGATGACAGAATAATTTATATGAATTAGTCCTAACCAAGTTGTTCCACATCTATATGACTCAAATCCTTGTGAAATAAAGCAAAAAATAACTAACCCTAAAGTTAACCCTAAAATTTAAAATGTACACATTTCAACGCATTAGGTAGCAAAATGTTAAACTATGTGACATCTACAAACACACACTTTCAAAACTAACTTCATTTTTGGTCATCACTAAAATTGCAATTACATATAATTGCAATTTTATTTGTTTCATATTTGTTTATTTGTTTCATATTTTGTTATCTACTGCAAAAACAGTCATTCAGTCTTGTATTAAAATCAAAGCACACTGTGGATAAAATGCCCAAATACTTTTGAACCAATAAGGCATGAAGTTAATCAACAGACATAAGGGAAATAATAAGACATGTACAGAATCTGACTCTATTCCAGAATCTATAGCATACCAACAACCGCTCAATTAATCTCAATTCATTGTCTGCCCACTAGGAAATCGACAGTTAATCAAATAAGTGGAAACAAGGCCTTGAAGTCAAGCGGTTCATAAATTGGCTGGAACAAATGACATAAAGAATTACTTACTCTGCCTTTGGCCACGAGTGGTGAAACATAAACCATTCACACAGCAAGACTTCACTACAGTCACTACAGTCAGCCAGCCAGCAAATACAGGCGATTGGCGTTTCATTATGAACAGATGAACCAATGAATTTATTGTTAGAACTGGGCTGTATGCACACTGTCTTCAGTTATAAGTTTGGTGTTCCGGGACTCCCAAAATTCAAATTTATGGAAAGGAAATCTCCTAAAACATAGCAGAGATAAATCGCAATTTATCTCTAATGCTTGGTCTCTAATGCAAGTATATCCTAGAGATTAAGAAGGACAGTTAACAGACCAACCCTATGCTAATCTTATGCCCTCTGTTATACAATTCCTTCAGAACAGCCAGTTCTGATGGTTATCTGTCCTGCTGAAACCTCTGCAGATGAGAAAACTGTTTAAAAATGCTGGCATGTGACAGCACTCTTGTCCTTTCAGCAAGACTGAAGGCATTATTGAATGCACACAACACTAAAGTGGTGTATAGCATAGGCTTTTATGTATGGCATAAGTATATATTAGCTATATACAGTAGCGTCTGTAGTTATCTTTTATATCTTAAAAAGTGACTTGTTGTTCATAAGTGTTATGTAAAATGATGTTACATTAATGAATTGAATAAGATGAACATTAAAGAAATGTGGTCTTTAATACCACATAATTTGTATTATTCTATTTACTTGTCAAAAATCATTGTCAGAATATCACTGTGGCAAAGCTAAAAGCGTGGCAGGAGAATTAAGATTGTGGTATCAGACGAACAGCCTCGCCACAATTACTTATAAACAAAATGCCCATTCTTTTTCCATCTTTTCTCAATTTGGAGAAGTACACTGAGGCAAAATGTGGAATGTCAAACCTGGCAACCTCATGCATCCCCGATCATTAAGTTTAGTGAGTCTGAACTCCCACCACTGAGATCTCTTATTGAAATTAGCATCGGAAAATAAACTAGATTTAAAATCCCCTTTGCCTCACAATGACATTTACTACCCTACTTAAAGTCATCTACCGTATTAAATGTCATTGCCCCTTTATCTGTTTATACGCTTTATTTAATAACATGCCTCTCAAAGTAACAATCACATGCGAGACAGAAATTAAGTGCTTCTTGATGGACACTGTTGTGAAGGCACATGGTCTTTCTTTAAAATAAGCTCCAAAAAACAATGAGGCTCAGATAAGGTCAAAGCATTGTTAAATTATTAATTCTCCCCTGTGCTCTAATAGGTATATCGGGTACAGATTAAATGTACAAATCAATGCATGAAGGCACAAGGCCAAATAAAGGGTTTGCAGCAATGAAAATGAGGCCTGCAGTGTACAATGTACAATACATTAACAACTGGGGACAAAAGAAGTATTATATTTTACCTTACTATACTGTGCTTCCTCACACCAGGAAACGTTATTTTTAGGCATGCTTTTTTGAGAAAAAAGTGAGTGATTTATAGGAAAATTTTGTTAAACACTGTAGTGTTAGGTCAAGACACACTTAATTATTTCAGATTAAATCGAAACTATAATTATATTAAAGGCAACATAATTATATAAAAGTCTAATACAGATAGAAACACAACTATACTTGTCAGTTTCTATCTCAATTCTAATTATTTAGACTGTTTATGTAAATAATTTATTCATATTAGTATCCTTATATATTCAATTTGTGCCCGTTGACTGGCTGTATGTTTTGTCAATAGAGTTTATACAGTTAAACCCCTTTTCCTCTAAAAGTGCCCGAGAGATTCTTGGACCTCAAACAGTGGTAATGCAAATACATATAAATAGATTTAAAGCTTTGGCAATAGTAAACAAGGTCTTGGAAGAAGCCCTTTCAAAATTTTCCAAGTCTCTTTAATGTTCAGAAATGGGATCAATGGAGTCCATTCTTTGACTGTTTTAATGCATTCAGACTGCCTGTGCTTTCTGCACATCGCCATCTCTGCAAAAAAGATCAATGGAAATTCAAAAGCGCTAGGGCTCCCTGGAGAAATATATACAAACACAGCACTGGCCGCTAAACCGTACAGCGGCGGACAGCTACCATTCAGTGGTTATACACAATAAAACCAATGATAAACGAGAGATTTTTCTCTTCCTAAATAAAATAATACTGAAGAGTATTGTAGTTATGCTGTGGAAGCTTTAAAACTCTTTATCGCAAATTACATAATCAGACAAATGATGAGGTCAAATCTAAGTACTGAATGAACATGCAAGCTAATTTTTTAGTAAAGCACCAAACTATACATTTTTTTTAATGTAATCTAATCAGTAATAACTTACTGCCCAGGTCTTGCTCAGTCTGAAGATCGGGGCACTCTGAAGGGCAGAGACCACTGACACCAGAGAGTGTAGGTTATTCAGCTCCAGGAGTTTCTATGAAAAGACACCCAGTGTTATTGAACATCAATCACTTACATTAGTCACTCATTTGTTTCTTTGCATTTTCTGTGCTGAAATACGAATTATGTGGAGTGGATTTTAACATGTTAAAATGTGATAATTGGACCTGAGGGCACTACACTGTAATTAATATGTGAAAGCATAATCAAAGTAGCCAGATTAGTTA
>JAZGTI010003505.1:0-31168 GCA_036877585.1 Botia kubotai | reverse complement strand
TTGCGTTCGTCCATCTTGGCTACGGTGTCGTGCAAAAAAACCCTTTGAGCATGCGCGATATTATAGCAAGTGTAAACACACGAATCGGATATGGGCCACAATTAAAAAGACTGTGTAAACAGACGGTCCAAAAAATCGGATATAGGCAACAAATCGGAATTAGGCATCAAGACCTGCAGTGTAAACGGGGCYTAAGAGAATGTCAAAGTGTGGAAAGCTATAGTGGCAAAAGCTGACTACTTGAAAGAAACTAAAACTAAAATAAGGTTAACATATTTTGATCATTACATAATTGGCATACAATTTTGTTTTCGCTTTTTTAGTATATAATAATAAAGAATAAATAGGTGTCCAAACTTTTGACTAGTAGGTAAATATAATGTTCTTACACTCTCCTATCCACTTGCTGGGGTCCATCATTAGTCTAGACTTGGTGTCTTCCAGCTCCTCTTTCAGAGTGTTATGTTTGGTTTTGAGATCTTTAATCTGCTGCTGTCGTTTCTCAAGCACCTTTAATTTAGTGTTAAAATATGTCAGGCCCTATGGACAAAAGATAGACATGCTTTTCGTTAAAAATGGCATTTTCATTTTATAGACGTCTGACTGTAAGACTGAGAGGAAGTATGTTTTTGACAAAATACCCAGCTAACAATTTTAGGTTGTAAGAACATTCCCTTATGTTTCCATTAAGTAACAAAATTTTTAAACATGGTATTTTGAAAGTTTAAAAGTTCTAGTAACATTCAAAACATTCATTTAACGTTAAAATGGTAACGTTATTGCTTGTTTATATTCTGTAAAACTGTGTACTAACATTAATGCAAGAATGTTTTGGATAACTTTGAGAGAACCTTTACAGAACATTAGCCAATGTTCTGGGAATGGTCCCTGTTAGCTGGGTATTCAGAAAGAATACAATTTAGTGGGAAAGGGGTGGTACAATGCTGATTTTTCAATAGTACTTAAATCTGCCCCTGACTGTGGCATTTGCTGCACAAAAGAACCACAGGATACAGAACTAGAATGGTTCTGTAATATTTTTCAGGTATGTTACAGTTTGACTTATTTAGTCAAGCCACATCCATTCTGATTTTTCAATGTACCCTCTCAAAATCCTGAATTGACTGCTGAAACAAAGAGGGAAAATGTCAGAATCTATAATAAGAACTAAATATTCACAACATGCTTTCACTCTAATTATCCTTTCAAAGGCTGTGTCCAATACTACACCAACATGCACCCCGGGGAAAAAACCCTGTGCAATAATACTGCAGAGAACACAAAACGTAAATTTCAACCCAGAGTCTTTTACAATATCAATTTTCCTTAATAAATCTTGAAGACAAATTGAGTATTATGTTTTTGAATCAATTTGAGCGTAGAGCAAATAACTATCCCCTGATTTAGGGTATATTCCTTTAACAAATTACTGCTCTACCCATGTCCTGGAAGAAGCTCTATTTCATAATGTATATTTTTACTGCAGCACTTGACTCCTGCAGTTAGACACCCTTTACTTTTACTTTACTTTTACACCCTTTAGAGCTTTACTATGCTGGCTCCTGTTTAAACTAATTAATTGCAGATAGTTAACTGCTATTCATTATAAGATATTTAATAGTAATAATCGTAACAATAAAAATAATAGTAATATATTCAAATTTTGCTGTTTTAATCCTTATAAAAGAAACTATGATTAGAGATAATCATTTTACAGACAATGAGACGATCAAGACCCTACTCTGAAAATTATTGTTATACCTTTTAATAAAAACCAGGGATGAAAAAATCTTTGTTCAATAATGATGAATAATTACAAACAATGTAAAGAGTTTTAATGTTATACAAGGAGCTTATTGCTGAGCTAATGATATTGCTCTTTACACATGAAATGGTGGATGACCCTAAATTAAAGCAAATCTTACAAGAAACATTTGGTCTCTGACATCTCAGCTATCATCTATGCAAACAAGCTGCCAGATATGTATGATAAACAGTGGTAATTCAACAGTTCACGACAAATTGCTGTAAATTAATCATCAATTCATGTAAATTTCCTGTAAAAAACATGAAATGAAAATTTATCTAACATATTTTGCATTGCCATGAGAAAAGTCTCCCATTTGTCAAAGATAACCCATTCTAACCTCTTCTGTCTTTTCCTGTCTTTGCCGCTGAAGCCGTTCCACATCATCAATCTCATACACCTTGATCTCAAAAGGTTCCTTCAGTGGTCCAGACATAGGAGGAAGATCCACCCATTGGCCCGTGGTCCCAGCCTTACCTAAGGATGAAGTATCTGGCAAGGGGGCTGGGATGAGACGCCGCCTCTGGAGACCTTGTGTATTGAGTAAAAGAAAAAAGAATTTGAGATAGTAAAGTTAAAATTGAATTGGGTATAAGAAACAGATTGTGATACAAAAGGAAAACTAATGAATAGGCAAAGCAAGCTGTGTCAGTTATATTATAGTAAATAAAGGATGGAACAGATCTTGAGGAAAATATTGAACGTGTTTGTTATTTGTATATATGTACATATGTATAAGGATGCAGACTTTTATATTAGGAATTTGTATCAAAAGACCTGCCTTAATCTGTCCAGCATTCAGTTTAAATTACTTATGAACATGAAATTATACTATATCTGTCTCTAGTATGCATATATACATGGTAAACAATTCAACAAATTAAAATAAATACAGTTAATACCATAACAAGCACCATATTTCAATGTTAAAGTTACACATTGTGTTGTAATAAACCATATTCAGAAAACCTTATATGTGGAAAAGCTTTTTGAATTATAAAAGATACACAACATTTTGAGAGCATTCTGAATATTTGGCTACACAGATGTTTGGAAGACACTATTAAGTATTAGCCTTGCTTATGTACGTATGAAGTCTATAGCAAAAAGGAAAAATCAATATGACCCCATTAAAGCTTCTTGACACCATTAAAAAACAGGTGGTGGTACTCACCATTTGACCTCTTCTTAGGTGATTTGGAGCTCCTTGTGCGACCAGAGGAGGAGATCCCACTCTCACTCATGGAGTCATGGGCCGAAGAGGCACTGCCAGTGGCCTCACTGTCACGGATCATGCTCTCATAACCACTGCTCCCACCACTGTGGTAGAACAGTGCAGTTCGTCCCATGGCAGGAGGCAACTCTCCACTTAAGACACTACTGTTATCACTTCCATGCCCACTGCTGTAGCGCTGAGGTCTTCTGGGGGCTGTAATTTTACTATATGGAGATGGGAGAATTGGGATGGGTGTAGGCTTATCATCATTGATATTTACTCCGCTGTCATTGCCACTGTCTGAATCACCTGATCCTCTTGGGTGTTTCCCAGAGGGATTGGCTGTTGCCAACTCACTAACACGACTGTTTGCTGCCCGCATAGCTTGCTTGGTACCCATAATAGTTCCTCTTGTTGATTTTCCATTGCCTCCTACCACTGCCCGAGGTAATCCAGTCTTCCCTGAAGGTGGGAGGTTGGCATTCCTTGTTGCTGGTGCAGCAAGAGACTTAGTGGATGAGCTCAAGGTTTTGGAGTTGCTTGCAGATAATGTACGAGTTTTGTTTGTATTAACAGGTATTGGTCTTGCATTAAGGCTGCCTTTGACAAGCCCACTCTTCACAGTGGATCCTTGGTTTATACAGGAAGGTGGAGAGGTAGCAATTGGGGAAGATGTGGCAACAGGTGATCCAAACCTGCTGACAGATTTGCTTGACTTGCTGTTAAGACTAGCTCCACTGTTCTCTCGACTAAGAGCAGGTTTGGAACCCAAAGATGAAAAGCTGTCACATCTATCAAGAGATATCTGGCTTCCATAAAGATGTCCTGTATCACCTCTAGCTCCTCTAGCCTTAAGGCTGGAGGTTGCTTTTATTAAACAATGGTCTGACTTTAAGTTAGATGCTCTTAAACTATTTGAGTCACCCTTACAAAGAAGATCAATCTCATCCTCTGAACCTGTAGCCCTTGGTGCTAAAGACCTTCCTGCATCAAAAGCAGATTTCAAGGCACTGGAGGGAAACAGGATTCGATTCTTTTGATCCAGACTGGATTTGCGAACTGGAGGAGGAGGAGGTGATACATTGCCAGGTTTTGACTTAGTCTCCTCCTGCTTGCTTGTCTTTCCAGTTTTCCCTAAAGAAGAAAACTTCAAACTGCCTGTTGATGAACCAATTTCTTGAGCAACTTTGACATCAATGGATGTATGAATGACTGGAACAGTCCCCAGTGTTGTCGCGCCTCGTCTGAACTGTGGCATTTTGCTAGTGGGTTCAATCTTTCTGCTGTTACTGGATTTTTCACAACCATCCACTACCCTTAGGGATGGGTTTGACCCTAGTGTCTTGGGCATTCGAGGTACACTGTTGCTGCTTGTGCCTGCCTTTCGTGCAGGGATTCCACTCATTCCATTTTTAACCAATTTGGACAAAGAACCTGAATTCGAGGTTGTAGAAGATTCCAATGAACCATCAGTTTGATGCCATGGATTATCTGGTATACAGTCTTGCCTAGGTGGCTCACGTCTCCAATTGCCACTGGAGCTGCTTCCATTAATGCTGATACTCTGAGATATGGATGAGGTAGGATTTAATTTCCTAGAAAGATTATACTGGACAATTTGAGAGTCATGCAAGGACTGGGGACCAGACAGATGAATAGTATTAGCCTTTGTCAGTTTTGGCAAACATTTTGCAGATACCTTTGCCGCCTCTGGAGAGGATGGGCACTTGCTAAGGGATAGTTTGCTGGATGTAGCACTGTCACTGTCTAACTCTGAGAAGCTACAGCCACTATCATTCAATGAGTTCTTGGGCAACTTCTGGGGGCTGCTTTGGAACATGCTTAGAGATTCAAGGTAGAAACTACTCTCTGGATCAATATGAGTACCTTGTGGAAAAAAGACATCTGATGACTGGGCACCTTCACTCTCCAGGGTGCAGACACTTACTTCGCTGAGCCATGAGGTGATAGAAGAACCACAGCTTCCCAATGAAGCAAATGCTTTCTCCTGTGGTGGTGCCACCATTTTATTGTTTGTCTCTGAGGTACCAACATTGCATGTATAGGCATCAAACTCATCATTGATACTGCTGATGATGCTTACAGGACGTGATCCTGAAGCAAGTGCCTGTAATGAACAATCACTATTGAAGCTAACAATACTGGAGGGCCTCCCATTGTCTACAATATTACCAATCGACAACTCTTCCACAAGAGTAAACACAAGTTCATCCTCTCCATTCAATTCCACTGGCTGCTGGAGGGTCACAGTTGTTCTCAATATGTCCTTGTCCATGCATTTCTCCCTAAGGTTGGACCTCAGTTCCACTGGAGACCCGGGGTTAAAATGATGGACTCTGACAGGTGAATTCCCATGTGAATCACTTCTTTTTTGATGGCTCATTCCGATTGGTGGTATTCTCGTGGCACACTTTTCTTCTGTTTTACTACTGACCCTGACAAAGTCTCTTTGTTGTGGTGGTGGAGGAGCAGGCTTGGGTAACAGTTTTTTATTATAAAAGACCTTTTCCCTAACCACAGGCTCTGAGTTTTGGGGTGCTATTGATTTACCTTGTTTTGCTGGAGCTATATTGTCTGACAATTGCAGCTTTTCACCATCTGCACTTGTCCTACACTCACTCTCAGACATGTCTCTTGGATCTTTGTCTGACGTGTTGGTACTTTGCCATTTGGAATGTTCTAATTTAGACTTGTGTTTTGGACTGCTGGGCAGTTTACTACCTATAGAAATTGACTTTTTGGATACGCTGTCTTGTGTTAATGAAAATGCTTTGGTAGGAGCCTTGGGAGAAACTGAAATGGAACTAGAGTCTTCTTTCAATTTGGCTGCGCCACACTCCATTTTAGGGCTTGCAGAATTTCCCCCGGATTCTCCAACAAAAGCTGTAGGTTCCTCACTACCATCAATACATTCCAATCGCTCCTGAAGCTCAGCAAATGTGTTGCATTTGAAGTGATCATGGTCAACTGGCCCTTCTTTTCCTCGTTGCTTACGGTTAAGAGAAGGTATGATAGGAACAAAGGCTGGAGGACCTTCATTGTCGCTGAGCTCTCGATCAGAGATGGCAGCTCCACTGGGGCCAACATAAATGACAGTGTCGCATGACTGCTCACTGCTTGAAGAATAGTCAGGATCACTGAGCAATAATGGTAGATCTGGGTCAAGGGCCACAGTTCGAGGATGGAAAGGACGCAAGTGTGGTGGTCGACGGATCCTTCCCTCATCACAGGAACTCTCTCCTCCAGAGGAACTGGATGCATACTTCAAAAACAAAGACTCAGTCAAATAACTGTGAAAAATTGTTTCTCCATTCTTTAATGTTTTACTGTGTATTTAAAAAGAATTAATATTAGATTTTAAATCAGACATTACAAGTCTAGTAATCTAGTTAATGAATCTAGTATTCTAGTTAATGAAATAGTTAACCTTTGATTTCTTTTTCCTTATACGATGGATTCGGGAGGCCAACTGAATGGTGGTAAGAGAATCTGTATAATTGACAGGGGAGTCAGAGATGTGGGCAATCATGGTTGTCCTACAGTTGATGTTCCCCAGGGAGTCTCGCAGTAACATTGTAAGCTTGCTATCCCTAGAAAAATACATTACAAAATATATTTTTATTGTCAGCATAATCACAGGGTGAAAGATTGTAAGCAGAAAGCAGTTTACTCAGGTACTGAGAGAGCCAGACCATTAAATATTCCATAAGAGCACACAACCATAGAAAGTTTCACATTGTATATTACTGACATAATATTAATCATAAAAATCACAAACTGTATATATTACAATACTGCCAAATATGCACATTGACCAGGTTTTGTAATGGTGAAAGTTAAGGTACATGCAATCTCGACAAGATATCAGTCTTTTTTTTTAGAGCATTTTTTAAACTGACGTGCGTGATTCATCTATGAACTCAGCAAAATGCAGATAAACAGCAATGCATCATTTGAAAAATAAACCTGTCAACACAAGCTTACAAGTATGAGCTTGCTGCTGGCAGCTTTGATTATGTGCTCAAATCCTTCTGTATTACTTCTTCTATGGAAACACTATAAACCTCAGGCAGGTATCTTGAGAATTATCATGCACATATGATGTTAAGATGTTAGTACTATGTTCACTACACACCTACAAGCCTATACAACTAATTTTTATAAAACATTTTTAGCCTTACTAAGCATTTAAGAACAAAATTACTTGATGTATGTTTCCGTACCTGTATGGAACGTGTTTGGCTCCGTTGGCCAATGCCAGTATGACGTTGCCTAATGCCGTGAGAGACAGACACAGACCTCCTCCTCCGTCCCTGCTTTTACTCAGCACTTTCTCACAGCTTCCCAGGTCAATGAGATGCAACCTGCTCCTACCTCCAGACACTGAAAACAGCAAAATACACAAATAATAATGTGATTCCCCAGCCTGAACATTCAGGTGTGCGAGAAAGTTGTATTCCATTGCAAACCAAAATACATACGTATGATTAAATAACTTGATCCTAGATTAAAAAATCATGTTTCAATATTGGTAATATACTATAATGCTTGGTAATATTGAAAGTGCTAATATTATAAAATCATGTACCTATGAACACAAAATTAGAGCAGTTAAAGCACAATTAATTACGTCCTCCTCCCAACATAATATTACTTACATTATATGGTGTAATTCCCGAAGTTATACGCTTCTGAGCTAAGCAAACTGGAGCACATAAAATTAAGTAAGCACAGCTGACCTGACAAAATCACCTGAGTGAAGTTAATGCCCCATTCACTTCAGGTACTTTCAGTTTAACCATCCATGCAACAGAAGATACAAATACACTGACAACCCCACTCATTACTGATCAAACTGACAGTTTGAGATTCTGCCAGTGCGGTTATAGCAAGTTGCTGACACTCCCACACAGAGGTAGTGTCAGGTAGAGCTAGGAGAGGCAAACACACAGACATATTAATAAACACCCCCAGAGATGACCTGCGGCTGACAAGAATGCGTGTGATTTATTCATGAGTAAGGTACATAGCCCGTTATGATTCAAAGCTAGACCAGCCTGGCCTAGATAAACATCTATATTCATACTATGCTCAATATGAGACATAAATACACACGCGGATCTGGACTAAGTCCCAATGATCTGTTGTTTACTCACTTTGTTGCAGAAAGTAGGCTATATATTAGACAAATGATTAAATGTGCACCAACTTTGTTTTGCAGTGAGACATCCAAAATTTTGACAAAATTGTTCCAACAATTTTATCCTAAGCTAAACTACCAATCAAATATTTAGAAACATGGCTGTATTCTTCAATATCTTTTGATCTAAAGGCTTATGCAGAACTGCTTAAAATTAGTTTTGAGGGCAGTCTCTATATGTTAACTCATTTATTAACTGATTTCATAAGACATTTCATTTTTCTGAAGTTTGTGAATTGGAGCACAAAGTGAAGTACAATTAGCAACACGGACATATGATGGGCATATAACAAGGACAGCTACTTTAAAGAATATAAATAGAAGATTAAATTATGGCTTTCAATTTGTTTACATTTTATATTTGTGTTCGATTTCATAGTATATGTGAGTTTAATATTACTCTATAATGTGAAACTTAGTAATTACACAGAATGAGTTTGTCCAATCATGTAAAAAGTTTTGAACAGTAGTATATGTGTAACAAAACAATTTGGTTCCCACCGAATGCCAACCAGATTACATGACAGAAGGGGACGGACAATCTAAATACACAATGGCATAGAATAACAGAAACCATGTGAATTATCATTATGTCATTATCCTCATTCATAGTTTTACTACAATTGTCTCACACAAAGTCATGCAGAAGGACAAAGGGTGAATCTGAGCTGACAATCAACACACACTGGGCAATATCATGCAGGCTGCCAAATAGGCTGTTACACATGATGATGTAGAAAACGCTAGACCCTAAAACCAGACTACACTATGTCATTACATTTGTGAAGAAGTAGCTATTTCTAGTGTTTTTTAAAGCCCGTCTCCAGGTTTTGAAAATCAGCAGGCTTGATGTAGCCATTTAAAGATGCTTCCACAGTAACTTAAAGTGTTTTGAGATTGTGGCCAACACAGCATTTACCTATGCAAATTAGCATTGTGATGTCATGGTGACAGGTACCTCTACACTATGATTAGAGCTGTTAGCTACTCATGAATTATTGCTTTCTGTTAAAATTACCATTAAGGTTTAATGAAGTGGTCAAGGCAGACATGATTGATTTCCCTCCTACCATGATGGAGCGAGTGGCAAATTAAAGGAATTCTGGTAACTATCTCACTTCTCCTGTAATATCACAGCTATTACATTGATGAGCTAAGGATGTATTTTTGCTTTCACTAGGAAAGTGAGGAGGAGGAGTGGAAATTATACCAGACTGAGTGTAATCGATTTACATTACGCAGAGACTTCAACATCACAGTATCATTTCATATACATGCAGAAACAAACACAAGACTTACTTCCACCCTTGCCGCTCTTCTCCATGCGATACTGGTAGATGTGTAAGGTGAACAGCATGTGGGAATTGCGACGGTCTTCCTCATCTGCATCCGGGCGGCTGGTGCTACGTGCCGCAATGGCTGCATCAAGAAACAGGGCGGCTTTTTCTGCAGTGGGAGCCCGTAACTCGCTCTGGTTCTGAAGCTAGAATTTTGAGAGGGTGGGAAAAAGTGTAATTTAGAATGTATCATGTTTTTATCACTGTAAAAATACAGTGTTTTAAATACTTTACAGTATTTGCATTAGAAGCAATTCATTTTTACTATATTTTCCAAATTATAAGTAAACATATAACATAAAAACTATAAGCGTGCTTTATGCAAAAAAAATTAAACTAGTTTTACCCAAGTCAAAATTAATATTTAGTATTATGGTTTCGCCCTGACTGTAATAGGTTATTTAATAAAAGTAAATTTTAATGTAAATATCAAAAAGAACTTGATCCTTAGGGTGTAAACTGCACATATTCACTTTATACAGTGCAACATCATACTGTCCAGCCCTAGCTCTAGCTGGCGAAAGAGATCAAAGAAACACTTCTTAACACAGTTCTTAGTAATTAAATTTAGTCTCTGAGGCAATCAGAGAAACAAATACGCCTATTGAGGGAGCTGCATTGTTGAAGAAGGGAATGAGTTTGATGAGGGGACAGAGGTCAGCATCTCTGCTTCTGTGGAAAGCTGGATGGACCATGGAGGTTGAAACAGGAGTTGGGTATAATTATGGTCAGTGGCACATTTGGAAAAGCACCCATGCATCTAGAATGGGCTCTTTCAGAACAACAGCGAGATCTTTACTGCAGTGCCCATCAACTGCCTGTGGCCAATAAGCTGCTTTGGAGCTGGTGAGAGGAGAGAACATTGGATGCAGAGATCTAAACTTCACAGGCCTCAAGGCAGCCTTTGATGTCTGCTTCATATGGATCCCAAAAAAACAACATCTGATGCCAACACCTGGCGGCGCTTTTAACTACCCTCTACCTACCCCCAAACTCCAACTACCCCCTCCTGATATTTACCCTCTTCCAATAGAAGGTAAGAGAGGGAGGGAATGAAACATAGCAGCAGCTCACCCAGATGGATCCTGATGGGGCACTGAGTATAGAAGCTACCGCAACATCTGCTCTTCTATTTAAATTTAGTGATTAAACTCAGCTAAATCTATTCTGTAATAACTACTATTGCTAAGGGAAAAGAGTAGTACAGTTAAAGTCCATAAAAACAAATAAAAGCAGGACAAATGCTATATGCTACAATGATTGTCACAGCTTTGCCATAGACATGTGACAAGAATTTTGGCCACATGTTGAAGTCATGGAGCATTCCTGTCTGCCATTGATAGATAGTCTGGTAACAAACACAATGCAACTGGTCGAGCCAGTGTTGCTATATTAGATTTAGTCTCAGCCTTGATTCGTTGGCTGAATGTATGATGCATAACATTTAAAACACTTTAGGAGTTTCTAAGTCCTCATCTGATTCTACAGGACTTCTGTTTCACATTCTTTAACAATCCACCTGAAAACAT
Source organism: Botia kubotai (assembly GCA_036877585.1). Taxonomy (NCBI): domain Eukaryota; kingdom Metazoa; phylum Chordata; class Actinopteri; order Cypriniformes; family Botiidae; genus Botia; species Botia kubotai. The sequence goes on along the minus strand of JAZGTI010003505.1, from coordinate 20,058 downwards.
GATGCTGAACAAAAACTGCGATTGGTGTTTTATATGTCAGTCACTTAGCCAATGAAAGCTGCTAAAGAGTCCAGATCTTCTGTTGTCAGTCTGAAGGTCTGGCTATGTAAATTAAGTTAGGCTGGTCTGGATGCTCAAACAAACAGATCAATGTTTTGAAATTGTTTACACATTTTCAGTTTTACTGTCTATTACAATGTGAAATTGTAAAGTTACTCACCTGTGTTCCACAGATTGGGTCTTCACGCAGGTAGACACCAGGCGACTGTCCATCCTGCATGCTCCCTGTTGGTACGTCGGACAGCAGGTCCTGCAAGCTCTCGTCCTTGCCATAGATTTCCACAGCTGACACACGGACAGAGAAGCGTGTACCAGTCTTCTCCTTTCGCTCGTTGATGAGCTTGAAAAGCCAGGATATGGCACAGGGAGCAATGCCAAGGCTCTGCGTGGAGCTGTCTGTGCCAATCATGGTGTACGTCTTGCCTGGCAAGAGACAGAGAGGAAGCTGTTTATTCTGGCAAGATGACAATGATGATAAGCCCTCAATGAGTAAATGTTTCAAGTGCAGGCATTTCTACCATTGATTTGACGAGATAATGGTGCTAGATAATAAACCACCAATCATAGCAGATCATTATCAGTACTTGAATAGGATCTGATGGTGGCCTCAAATAGCTGATCAAGTTTAATTTTTAAGTTATTAGACAGTAAAAACATTTTTTAAGATGATTAATTATATGGGTGTTTTACAGCAGTATTACAGACATACGAGTGTTAATCTGAGTTTTTGTCCTAACCATCTGTGGCCATGGAAGGCAATGAGTAATACTATGTTGATGGTTTGGTTAATAACATTAACCAATGTGCAATGTCATTATTTTTACAATCCAGTCAAATCTCGACAGATAAAAGGAAGTCTTTGATTTTTTTCCTGAATATTCAGTTTCACATGTCACATTAAAGGTATTAGGTCACAACTGTAAATGTGTAAACACGGTAAATGTGGGCAAATGCCACTTGTCATATTGTCATAAAAGATGAAGATCACAGTACTGGGTACTGCATCAGGTTTAAACAAATCTAAAGATGAACAATATTTCATTAAGACAGATCTGTTTTAAAAGAGTCACATATAATGCTTGAGCACTGAGACCACATGTAGTAAATGATGGAGAAAAACATTTAACAAGCATAATTGGCACTAGCACAAACCTCTGATGCAGTAAGTGCAGTGAGTAAGTGTACTGTAAGGATCAATTAGCCAGAGTTTAATTACACACTCTAGCCTCTGGCCTCTCATCCACACTCACACACACACACTCACTCACACACAGCTGTTCTGTTTTCAAAAAACGAACATTCAGTCTTTTATTAGACATCAAGGTGTTTGGAAACTGTCAAATAAATGAATGTAAAATAAGAACAGGCAATTCAGTTTATTGTTGTCGTGTTTTGAGAATAGCTTACCAACTTTAACATGACCAAAGCAGAAAATACAGCCATCGGCTCCATTGACCACTGACTGAATAACTTCAGCCACTGTCCCTGAGCAAACTTCAGCCTGTGGAAACAAACAGTGTAACATTTTGGCGGCAAAATGCACCACAAATGATTTAAACATTGCATTCTGTAGAAAAAATTTAGATTAGATATTCTGATTATAAATGTTAATGGCACCTCACTTACTCTTCATGTATTTTAATTGCATTATTACAAGCTGATTTAAACAATGTACTGTGTTGTTGATCAACTGTCAGGGGAGTCAGTTTCATTTACTTGCCAAAGTCAATTTTTTCACATTTATTGTTTCGCATATGTTAATTCTGGACTGGTTTCAGAGTATGTTTCAATTTATAAAGGTAATAAAAGAAAAAGTATAAACTGCACTACGCTGCAAAAATAAAAAATGTTAATTCAGTGTCTAATCAATACACTGTACATTACAGTACACTAAATAAACTTTGTTCTGATGATATTTAACTGTTCTGAGTTATGCTTTTAAATGTAATAAAACATAGTTAGGCACAGTGGAAGAGTAGCTAATCTTCGATTTATTTACTAGCCAAAGTAAAACATAGAAAGCACCAATAAAGCAGCTCCTCATCACAGATTCATCAGACATGAGCAGCTTTACACAGGCTGCACTGTACAGCCATATCGCTACAATCTGTTCCACTAGGCCCAGTCCCATGAGACAATTTGGGACTGAAGCAATTTCCTCCCATAGATCATAACGCACACACACACTTACAAAAGACAGAACAACAGCTCTGTGCTTTGCTAAGAAATATGTCCCTGTGGTCTCACTAAACCACACACATGGTAGATTTGGAGGATTTACTGTTGCACGACTCCGCTGGGCTGTTACTGAGATCTGAAAGTCTTGTGCTGGCCCTGATTTATAGACAAGACCGTCACATACTGGATCAACTCTGAGTGAAAGCACTTTTAATCGATAATCCGCTTCAAAAACACTGAAATCTATTTCTTCTGTCATGCATGTGAGTTTTAACAATTTTGTATTTATAGCTCTGTTCCAAAACAGCTGCTTTGCTGCCAACTGTAAACATTGTAGCCAGCATCCTAAATGATATGGAACATCATAAGCCACCAATCTGAAACACTTCACAAATAACACACCCACAAAGCACACCACAGGCTCCAACTGATTCTAACAGAGTTTGATAATAGCTAAACAAACAGTGCACACAAACATTGGTAAAAACTGTATATATCTGTGCTTGTTGGTATTAAACTATATGTATAATATAAAGGCAGCATAATGTTGCCCTTACAATGAAGAAAGCTAGGCAGCTCACTAGGTTTTGGGACAGAGCTTAAAAGATCAATGAAAACCTTATTTGTCACTAAGTAGCTCTATGTGACAACTAAACTGTTTGCACGTAATCAGGACAGGGATGTCTTTTAAAGTTTCTCTTCTTTAAGTGTGAGGCCATTTGTTAGACACTAATCTTGATATGGATTCCACTGCAGCTTTGGAGGACAGATAATGAACTGTGAATGAGGTGCTAGATATGTGAGTCTGGAATTCAAACTATTTCCTATACTTAAAGAAACAGCTGTTGGGCTCATACTTTGAAGAACGGTGCTGTCTCAAAACAGGCGTTTTTTTATTAATCCCCTTGCCCTGCTGAGAATGTGTGTGCATGCTTCTCAGATATCTACCTGACACTAACACAATATTTCAAAAGTATCATACACTCTGTACAACGGCTAGCAAAAGTACATCTCCACAGTGAGTCTTACTTGAGAGGCATCTTGGGGAAAAACGGCATCAAAGGCAAACATCTTTGGGGCCGGCAGCACTGCACGTCTGTGCAGTGAGATGGGCTGTGTGTTGAATGAGGGATCATAGAGGGTTAACTGTTTCTTGCGAGTGTCCACCTTTAAGAAGGACATGGAGTCAGATGAATCCGGAACACCCAGAGGTGGACAGATTCTCATCATCACTTTGACCTAGTGTGGGAAACAATGAAACAAAAAGAAAATTAAGTGAGAAAAGTTGAATAAAGTTTATCCCAGGCATGAAAGCTACATAAGAAAGGCATGGGACATTATAGGTCACATAAAGTGATGGATATCAGTTTGAACAAAGAAATATTGACTTAACATTAAGGACTGTGGCGTAATTGTTTCTCATTCAACAACACACTCATTTTACAAGATAAATACAACTGAAAAGAAACAGAACATTCCTACAAAACAACCTTCAATGTCTCATTTCCATTGACCACACATAGAGCACACTAACAAATCCAGCCATTAATTCTGCACATTGTCAAGACTGTGTCACGGTGAACCTCTAACATTTGTAGTAAATACAGTGGAGTAAAACTAACATACTGTAGGAGAACCTCATGCCCTCAATATATCATTCAGAGCCATACAAAGCCATAGTATTCCACGGTTGATTTGTAGTGAAGATATAATTACAGCACTTGGGCTCCACTGCTACAAAACAATGTCTGCACTGCTGATCCTATTCCACGGCACCCGGGGCCAAGCAGCATGCCTGCGCCACAGCGTCGGCCCCGCATGAACTCCCCCTCACCGCTCTGCAGGGGCCGATTACACTGATGGACATGTGCACGTGGGGAACGAATTGCGCTGGCTGTGACACTGGAAATAGGCTGCCATATATGACTAGCCACAGAATGGGGCCAGTCATATAGACAGCACAGATATGTGTGGCTTGGGTTGAACCGCTGGGTTTTACATCTGTCGGACATTTGATACAATGTTTGATCCCTCGGCTGTTGGTTTTTTCACGCCTTGTGTACTGTGGGCATGTAATGTCGCCCCTCAAGTTTCAGCAATTAACTCAGATGTACCTACAACTGTGCTGTAAAATGATATTGTGTAATGAAACTCCCACAAGAATAGTTTAAGCCATACAATAGCCTAGTGTGAGGATGACCGGAAACAGAGCAAACGTTAAGTGTTTTGGAGTGTCACAAATTGACCATGAGACCACTGCTGTATGACATCATGACCCCATTATTTAATAATCAGTTTCAGTCTGTTCCCCACATAAAGCTATTGTGTGACTTATAGTCACACAATAATATAGTCTAGAACAGTGTTTTTCAACCAAGGGACCGGGGCCCACTTGGAGGCCCTAACAAATGTTCAAGAGGGCCTTAAGATTTACAACTGTTTAAAATAAGACAAACTAGCATTATGCAACTATGTAAAATATGTTGTTTTATGAACAACTTTTATGGTGGTGTCTTCCAATTTTTGCAAAACTTCAGTACAGTATATTAAAACATGAGTGTTGCGAAGAGGCTTTTTTGGTCATTGTTGGTCATTGTGCAAAACAAAACTGTCACACATGGACGGCTGGGCAATTATTCTAATGCCTGTAGCTTTTTATAGTTATGTTAAAAGCTGCCAACAACTGGTGTCCATTCAGGCAGCATCAGATGCGTGTTTGCAGTGGAAGGAAGAGGAAGCTCATTAGTGAAGCTGGGTTGTAATGAGTCTGTTCTCAATGGGCACTTATCAATCATTTCAGCGGGCTAGAGCTTTTGGGATAATGTTCTACAATCATCTCTCTGAGCAGGTGGCATCTAATCTGGAACAAATCCACACCATTACTATATATATTCTGTAATATGGTGTTTAAGACAAAACCCTATGGACAACTAGGAGTGGTGTGTGGATGCTGAATATTTCTTTACTCTTGGCATAGATCCCAACCCTAGATCCCACAAACACAAGCTGTTCACTAAGAGCAACATAACCAGTGGCTTTCTGTTTGGAAAATAGGCAACGTTTTTATTTTCTTTTGTAGGACAAAAGATTGTGCCTCTCTACACCATGTATGGTACAGTTTAAAAAAGAAAACACTGCACTAATGTGGTGTGGGTGTGTATCTGACCTTGCCCATGCCAGGGTTCTCCTTGGCCTTTGACCCTGCCCTGAGTAGACATGGTGGAGCAGGCGGAGGAGAGAACTGGAGAGCAGCACTAAAGTTAGTCGGGTATATGGAGGGTTCCTGGGGGTAAACCAATGGTGGCTGCTGCTTCTTCCTTTTGGATGACAGATTCAGCTTCTGAGCAGCCCTGAGACAACAGACAAAAACATGACAGGAATTATTTCTAATTATTTCTAAAACAAAGATTCTGAAATGGTTACGATTAGCAACAAAGATTTATCGAAGCAGTGAACCAAAATCTCCTAAATCTACCTCTGTCAAAGGGGGTTCCATATACATCAAAAATAAACTCTTTGTCCTCACAGTGAAAAGTGAATTTCAAGGACCACTGCATATTTTTCATATTCTATTTCATTGAGGCAGAGGGGCGTGTGTCCGCAATTCAGTCTGGTCTTTTGCTGATTGATTTAATGGTATAGCTTGACATTTAAAACTGAATGCTATAAAATCAGAACTGAAAGGTCAAAAGCCCCCATCACATTGCCAAAGTAAACACAGCCTGGGTTCCCTTTTTCACTGTTTTCACTGTGTCTCTGTAGGCAGTCCTCCCCCTCTCTATTTTACAGCTAAATAGGCACACTGTACCCAGGAACCCCTAAAACTGCCTTCTAAAAACACAACACTATGGCTAATGGGGTCAGCCCTATAGTTAGGTCTAACATTAGCCATTAGCTAAGTCTGTCTTTATGGTGACCCAGCTACAGCCTGGCAATTAATCTGAAAATGCATGCGAGATATCACTACTTAACTCCAGATAGATAGAGTGGTAGTAATAGTTATGTCAAGACCTTAACCAAAGCAACAGCAACCCTCCCAGCAGGCAATATCAATAACCTTAGATTGAACTTTAGAATTGTTCTGGTGATTGAATTATCCTATGAGGATAAGAACAGTGTGAGCCAAAGGATATCAAGTGACGTTTGGGGACTTAGCTCCTGTTAAGAAGTACATTAGGGCTAGAAAGCATGACGGATCACAGCTGTTTTCAACTGTAATTGATCACACTTAATGCACACTGTAAAGCGCACTCAAAATTAGTAAAAGACCAATAGATCAGCCAGGCCAATTAGATGGCTGTTAGCTCTTGACTAATTCAAAGATGTGGTCATTCAATCCAGGGTATACCAAAATCTATCAACAAAATCTGTCAATGAAAAGTGGAAATGAAGTAAATGTTGAAACATCTCTTCTAATGCAACTATTGCTCAATAGGTTACAGTAATAAAAACTCATTCAACATACAGTCAATCATTGTTTTCCACAAACCACACATATATTAGGGCATGTTATAAAACCACACTCATAAGAACAGAAGAGCAGATCACTTCAACACATGATTTGATGTAGAACACAGCATATAGGTGACTGATAATCCTGCCCAAGAGTCAGACCACTGGTTGAGCAAATGTCTGGGTGGTTGGGATGCCCAAACATACAAAGCAATGTTAATAGTACCACAGGGCTACACTGTTACCTTTTTTGCAGGAAATCAGCCTACTAATAGATTGCTTTTAGCTAAGTTACTTAACAAAAGATAAAAAATGAAAAAATATACACCATCCATAAAATTAATCCTAAACTATGTGTTAGCGATTTTTGCAGAAGGTTGAAAAAAATGACTTGTCTGTAACATTAAATGCCTTTCCTTTTAAAAGCAGAGCACTCCCTGCTCATTAGTCTTGTCACTACCCCTTTGGATATGTAGCATGTGTGTGTGTGTGTCCGAGAATGTCTGGCAATATACCCTTTCTTTCTGTATCTCACCCCTCTCTGCATCACTCCATACTTCAATAAGTGACAACCCCTCCCTCTCTTTTCTCTCTCTGCCCCACCCCTCTCTCTCTCTCTCTCTCTCACTGGCTCTGTCCATCCGGCTTCCAGCATCATTCTGAGAGCACAATCACAGAGCACACTGCTTGCTGATGAAATAATTATAACATCCAGGAGGAATACAGGAGGAGCCCCTCCCCGGGGAACTGAGTAGCCGTGAGTGTGTGTGCGCGTTTTTGTGTGTGTGTGCAAACAGAAGGAGGGGACTGAGGAAATGTGTGAGCACTGCATTGAGAAATGTGTGAGAGACAGACAGAACAGAAAAAGCAAAAGCGACAGACAAAGTGAATCAGACAGAGCAGGAGTTTGTGTGTGCGTGTTTGTATCACGCATGTGTCAAAAAAACCAGATAAAAACAGAAACAGATGTGGTAAACATCTTTACAAATAATACGATTTTTTAATATAAACCAAAACAGCTGCAAGTTGAAAATAATAATAAAATAATACATTTAAGGCCTAAGTTTTAAAGAAGTAGCAAAAAACCTGCCAGTGGAGCAAGTACTATTGAGTATTACCATTTAAAAGACATTCTCTGAAACAAGTGCCTATTAATGATTGTTCAATAATCAGACTGCCCACCTTAATTTTACAGATATTCACACCTACTTAACCAATTAGGTTTTTTTTGTGTGTGTTTAGTGTTAACTGCTGCCATCCAGTATATTATTACTAATGAAATATTTATTATGGTTTTATTTATGTAGTTTGTTTTTCAAATTGTGTGAAAAAGCAGAAATATAACAATTTAAAATTAGTTCTGTATATAAGTAATTAAACACTTAAAAATAACTAGCATTGGGTTCTTAATATTTTATTATAGTAAATTAAAAAGATTGTTATTACGAATAGAATATTTTGCAGTGCTTACTGTAAATACAGGATATATATTTTTATTATCCTTTATATTTCAAGTGCCTGTACATTTATTCGGGACAGTCCATTAATCAATAATAACAAATATTCTCAGCATACTAACCTGTACACTAATACTGAAATGAATTGCTTGTTGCAGCACACAGGCTCTCCCTCTCTGTCTCTCTCTCCATCTTTTAAAAACCCGGCTCGGTTCATAAATGGAGAAAAGCCATAAGTCTGTGTGCTTGCACTTTCTGCTACTTAACCACCTGCTTAAACTCACTGCAACACACACACACATACTGCACTAAACATACATGCTTTGACAAGTTCCACAGTCAAGAAGCAATCCATATCCCAAGTATGTATAAACAATCAGACAGCAGTCTTTGTAAAACTGGCAGGTAAGCTCAAAGGACAAAGTGAGAATTCCTAGTGGTAAGATGGGTGTGTTGCAATTGACATCTGCGATGACATTACAAAAGTAAGCATGGGTCACCCGCCCCCCAGAACCCACCCACAGCACACACTGAGCAAGAAAAAAGTACTTACACTTCTTTCCAATCCATCATCTATTATATTTGCAACTCATACCCAGGAAAAGGCAGTCAGGATGCAAGAGATCATTATCCATGTGTCTAGGTCCACATTTTTCCATCGGGATGGGAAAAATTAAAAAGAAACTCTTTAAGAAGTAATTATAAGTTGCACTGCCCATTCTCAAAGCACAAACATCTAAAAGTCTTCAATCTATAGATCATGTCTTCTGCAAAAAATATCAATGGAAGTTTAAAGTCATTCCATCATCTCCAAAATGTCTGACTTTTGGAAGCTTTTCGCTTTTTCTTTCTTCATTCAATTTCTCTTTGCCCCATCCAGCGTGCACCAAACCGTACAATAACTTCTTTCGGCTTTCTTCTATAACTCCCTGGAACACTTTTTGTTAGTTAATTCAGCTTTTCATTCATGCATCCTGGTCCTTTATGTCATCTAACCCTCTTTTCCTCCACCGACCGGAGAAGAGGCTAGAATCCAGCAGTCTGGATTCGGCTCTTGCTGGCAGCTGCCCTGCTTCTCAAATACACTCATACACACACACTTTTCCCCCTCTCTCTCTCTCTCACTCTCTCTCTCTCTCTGTGTCTTTTTACTCAGCCCAGCCCCTTTTCACTCCCCATAGCCAGAAAAGGAATCGTGCTTTGCGAGCACTCTCTCTCCCTCTCTCTCTCTCTGTCTCTCTCTCTCTTTCTTGCTCTCTCACTCACCCTTACACACACACACATGCCCCTTACTGCATGAATTCTTCATGTGTGAAGGGGTCTCTTTTTTATTCTACCCCAGACTTCAAACAGATTTGCTTAGTATGCGCTGCATGCCTGTCTGTTTGTCTACATGTGTGTGTATATCTGCTTTGGGTGTTATACATATGTGTGTGTGAGTCTGTTGTTTTATGTGTCCTAAAGAAAATAAAGCTGGGAGAACAGATAGAGAAATAAAGAAATTGATAAGAAACATAAAATGTAAGTGGTGGTTGCCAGGGTGTTGCTATGCAGTCACTAGGGTGATCTTAGTGGTTGCTAGGGCATTGCGTGATGGTTGCATGGGTACCCTAGGAGGGTGACAGAAAAGAACCCACCACCTTTGATGTAAATATGTTTTTGCCCGTTTTAATTGCCTGCCAGGTGAACATTGTACGCCCAATTTTTAGAACAGCAATAACACACCTCTTTCCAACAAGCTGCACATTTTGAAGAACCATTCATGTCTGTAACATGAACAGTGTGGAAGGAACTACACACCCACATTTAATACTTTAGATTAGGGGTCTAACCCCAATTAGAAGCAAAAGTGATGCTTCCCTTAGCAAGCACCACTAACAAGAGATAAATAGAGGGGGAAAGGAAGTCTGTTTGTTCACGTCCTGCACCTGTGTCTCCGTGTGTGCCGAAAATCTCATTAAGTGTTTGCCTTGTCACAAACATAATCACTCTGACAGGTGGGATAAAGCTATTAATTATCACAAACGTGAAATAAGCACATATGCTAAGGTGGGGTTTAGTGTGCATGTGTATTCAGGTGTACAAAATTAAACAAAACCACATTGTGAGCGACCACCACCTTAAAAATCATATTCCAGACACATACGGCGCTCCGAGATGTCCTTGGCCTGTGGGTAAGGGCAAGGCAGGGGGAAAAACCAGCAGCTGTAACAAGTCTAAGCCCTTTATGTGAGAGAGATCTATTCTTTAAACTGCTAATTTGAGCTGAAGAGTACCGGAGAGAGACAGAGAGGGAGAGAAAGAGAGATAGAATGTTTGAGCATGTTGCGAAAGCGAGTCTTTACCAATGGTCTATAGGCTTACACACTTCCCCCAATACACTGCCCTACATATCAACACAGAGCATAGACTCCCACTGCTGCCCACAGTTAGCCAAGAGACAGGTACAATCGGGTGAAATTACACAATCTGACATGGCTTTTAAGGGAAAATCTGTCTTACTGCAGAGATGTAGACGAAAAAAAGCTGAAAGCGGTCACAAAGCTGTTTTTTGAGGTGTAGGCCGATAGGTTTTAAAATTGTAAATGTCATTTAAACTACATAAAATATGCAGAGTTGGGTTGTTAGCCCAGAAGTGTTTCATTTAGCTTTTATTATTGTATTAAAGTTTGTGTAATATCAAATTTTAATATACATTTTCACTTACTGCCTCTAAAATCAACAGTTCTAAGACTAAAACTTAATACTGTAGTACTGTAGATTAAGATGTAAATGAAACATTAAAAAATAAAAAGGTCAGCATTCAGTTTATTAATTAATTAGGTAATTGTGCTTACATTTTCTGTGTGATAACCATGGTATGTCAACTTTGTCGACCAGACGGCTAAAATAAATGAGATACATTGTTGTCAAGGCAAATAAAACGTTCTTATAGCTTTTGTTGAAATCAGAATGACTTCAGTGTGTATGGACGTGTGTTGGGGTGTGAGGAGGGGGATTTTAAGCATGTGTGTATGTGTGAACCAATGCATGTATCATGTCTGGGTTGCTTATCTACTGTTGTGAGAGCCAAGCCATTTGGCTTGCTGTCAATAATTTTTGCAGGCTGCCTTTCTGCCTTTCAGCTTTTGTCAAATTAGAAAGAAAAATTCCTTAAGCTAACTGGGTCATTAGCCTGTAGAGCCATTAGCTTGTTTGTAAGGATTTCTTTCTGTCTTTCTCTGTCCAGCTTTTGTACCTAATTGCCATGTTGGCCCTATTTACCGTCCCTGACATTTTCCCTTATAGTAACATGGTCTTTTTTCTTTCACTCGTCTGCAAGATAACAAAGCTTTGCACACTATGGAGGATCGGGTCACTGTAGGTGATACCAGACCACATTACCTCCATTTCCCTATCTAAATCCCCAGCCACCATCCATCACTGTAAGAGCGATAGACTGTTTGCAACAAACATAAGCTTATACTAATATTATTTACAAAACTATATCCAAATCTATCTAGTTCAAGATATAAACTACTCTGGAATCATTAAAAGTGACTAACAGTGCTGTTCACTCCAGCTCCTGGAGGTCTGCTGTCCGTCAGAGTTTAGCTCTTAATCAAGCTCACCGAACTGTAATATTCAACTAATCTTTTAGACACTAATTAGCTTGTTAAGGTGTGTTTGATTAAGGTTGGAGCTAAATCCTGCCGGACAGTGGCACTCAGGGAGCAGGACTGGACACCACTGATAAATTAGATCAGAATAAAATATGATAAACATGTTTGTTTTCTGCCATGAACCTAAATATTTAGACCGTTTAACAAAAAACAAGCTCTACGAATGTATTTGCCAGCTTGGAATGCTGCAACATTTCCAGTTCCACTATGTAGACTAATGATACATATGGCATCAAGTAAATTTGATTATAGTCATATTCCTCAAGACAATGACTTCTTTGTTATATCAATGATGGCATGGACAGTGAAGGTACATTGACTCTAATCAGTTACCCTAGCAAGTAATGCACCAATCAGGGCTTTAGCATTTAACCATCTTTTCCTGTAAGGCATTATGATATCACTTCATGGGCATCGTAGGATGATGTCATCTTTTACACACAGCCACTTGCCTGAAACAAGATTTAGTAGCCAGGTGAAGGGGTCAATAGTGGAAACCCATGTGTCACAGACAGAGCTTTCAGCTTCCCACTAGACTCAGCCAGCCATTTCAACAATTAACTCTGTAGTACGAGTTTGTGCATAGTAGTTTTCAAGTGGTTCTCTTGAAAGTACTGTAAATATGCCATATCTCTTTCATCAACGGTAGAAGACACATGAACAGGATGTCTTTAAATAACCAAAGACATATGGAGACGTTGGCTGTACAGTAACCAGGGGTTTTAAGTTTCATTCCCACAGAAGTAAGAAACTGTGTGTGACAGAAGGACATCTAGAATTGAGAGTTTGTGGAAGGAAGAAATGAGTGCATGTAATTTTATCAGTGTCCCTATGGTTTGGAATGCGGTTGTATATCAAATCATCCCAAATGATAACTTCAAATAAAGTAGTGGTAAGAATCAGCTCGGATCTTGCGATGCAATATTATATGCAATCTGGTAATATTGCAATTGTTTGTATGTATTTATTGTTTGTTTTGTTTCTATTGTTTGTAAGTTATTTAAAGCTGCAATCCATAACTTATTTGGTTAAAATGAACAAGTTAGGTTTTAAGCAGATACATAACAGACCATTGTTCAAAACAGTCTTCTAACCTTACCCTGATTCGCAACTGTAAGTTTATAATAATAATTTATAATTTGAGTTGTCGATCATATTTCGCAGGAAATGTCAGTTTGACTTCATTCGTCTGCATTATGTCACATCAGTAAACAGAAAGCATACAGTATCACATGTGCGGGTGCTGAGGATGCTGGCGTGTTTGTATCTTATTCTTACGGCACTTGCTTAGAATTCAAACTTTACATCCAAATTATGAAAATAACTGCAAATAACTTGCAATTTATGTTTTAAACAGAGATGGCGATAGAGAGAAAAAAGTTACAAGTAGCAGCTTTAATACTGGGATATTTTGCAATTATTTACTAATTTCTGTTTCATCTATATTGCATTTTAGTGCTTTGCGGAATTATATTCTCAATTTGTTCTGAAACATTAATTTCTTCCTTCACCTCTAAAACTGAGTACAGTTTTAACCTGTGAAACCTGGCAGTCCCAGTACTTTAGAAACTGAGTCTTATCCACTGAAATAATTGGATAAACTGGTATAGATGTCCCATTGTTGTAAGCAGTAGGGGAGAAGGTGGGGGCTGTCTCAACCTCCATTACTAAACACTTCCTCCAAGCACTTATGACCTGAGGCGTCAGTTACCCTGTAACATTATCCCTCATTAAAAAATGTGTACAGGAGAGCATACTGTCTGATATTTGAAAAATCGGTGCATTATGTCAATACAGAATTTACCACAGGGCAGTTTTGGTCGTGTTCATTGAGCAGTAATGTAAAATATTGCCTAATCATAATGTACTGCAGCTTAAAAGTGCCATATGTCATTGATTGGCTGTGTTACATATTCAGATGGTGTAAATGAGATCTGATGCACTCTAAAGTCCCTTAGTCCCCCCTTGTGGAGACAATACATGCTATGAAAAACTAGCCTGGTCAGAGTTATTAAATACAAAGTACATTTTAATGACTCTGTTTAGGTTTGTGATGCTGAAAAATCCAAATACATACAAACTCCAGTGAAAAATAACCCTGTAACTAAGTACTAAAACATTTAAGCTTTATGTAGATTAATGTTTTTCATTAGCTTACACAGAACAGAAATTTGATTGCCTGTCTAATACAGTTAAACAAATACAACTAAAAGTCATCACTTAGTTTTCACAGCAGATAACTTGGTGAGGTGAGGATTTAGAGAAAGTAAAACATGTTTACAGTAATATACAGTAAACTATACAGTACTGTACTATTACTGAAATAATACACCGATTCTATCTGTACATAAAAACCATTTACATAAAACAAAGCATTATGGTGAAACATACTGAAAATTACCTTTTCTTGCTGCCCCTTTGCTTACTAGCCATCTATTCAACAGCCAAGCACAAGCAAGACAAGACAGAAGCCCAACGCCCTCAGCCATTTACAAACACATATTTTGCACTTTTACACAAGTAATCGCAGACTAGGTACATCAATTACAAGATCATTATCCTCCCCAACTGCAACTATGATCCAGAAATTCACACAAACTCAGGCACACAGAAACTTAAGACTTGCGTCTTGAGAATAAACAACATACAAAAAGGGATTTTTACACTGACTAGACTGAATGCAAAAAGTACAGGTACCGATGGGTGCTTGACCAGTGGGGAACCAATGTTTGACCTCCCTTTCCATTTGCAATCCTGTTCTAGTCAGGACAGTGTGTGCACTTGATGCCAGCTAGATTGTCATAGCGGTTTGTCTTAGCATCTGTGACTACAAGTGTCTACCAAGCGTGTACACAAGCAAACATTGTGATGGGCAATGTTTGGGGAATCTGAGGATTTAACCTTTAGGATGACACACTTTAGTGTGTACTTTGACTCAGACAAGTATAAATTATTTACTGTGGTTATCGACAGCATGACACAAATAACATTAAGGTTAACATAGCCACCGATGCTCCCAGCACGCACAATGTACTTTGTTGAGATTAAACACAATGTTTTAAAGAGAAGGAAGGAACAAAGGGAAAGGTGGAAATAGAAAGGAAGAATAGAATGCTATCAAATGTGAGGAGAGTGAGAAACAGATATGTAGTGGGGGGTGTTACTCAGTATAGTATGGGGCACAGAAGTATAAAATCACAGAGCCAAAAATCTGAAAATGAGATGGAAATTAAAAAAGAAAGAGGTGAAGACCTCCAGAAAGTAAGAGAGCGAGAGAGAGAGACGTCTCAGTAGCAGATAGCGAGAGTGCTTGAGTGATCAGTCTGGTCTTTGTGTTTTGGCTGCGAGCCAGTCATCGGCTGTCTGAGTGGAGGTAAATCATTTTGAGCCCGAGAGTAGAACACTGAAAAATGATCACTCGTGTCGGACCGAGCTCAGCTAGGGATTGTCTCATTCCCTCAGAGGGTTCAGGGTGGAAATCCCCAGCCAGAGCCAAATAAATGATGCAGCCGGAGTCTAAATGGAAAATATTCTAATTAAAATGAAAAGGGACAAGAAAATCCCCAAGAATTGTTGTACTGGGAAATGCAATGTTTTGTTAGTCTGTATATTTATATTTAAACGTTAATCCCTTAATCTATTTAATGCAAATTCATTTGTGTAGTTTTACATTGCATGAATTCTAAAGTGCAAATTTCTATGCCAACTAGGTATAGCAGATATAATAATTTAAATACCTTAAAAATGTTCAAGTATGTTGCAAATAGTGCCTTTTACATTACTTGTCAAATGTGAAAACACACCTACTCACTGTTTATTCTTATTATTTCCCACGTTGTAAATAATATTTAAATAATCTATACAATGTCATGAATGTATGGGAATAGTTTATTGACTTAAAAATCTAAATTCTTACTAAAATTTCAACAAGGGGCTCTTTGAAATCAACTTGCAGAGTATACTGCCTTAGCTAAACCCACTGTAAAGGCATCGCAGTTTACATACATTACAATGTTTGTTGTGGGTTTGCAGCCTATTGACTAGCATGCTTAGCTAACAGGTAGGTGCTAAATTTTCCGCTTCCTGTTTTAGCATTGTGGCTCATAAAACAGTAAAACAAAGAAAGAGCCACCAAAACACCATGACCTGGATGTCCACAATGTCAAGCCCATCACCCCAACAATACGTACAGCAAAAAAGAGAGTGAATTGTTTACAGTGCATGAAAAAGGCCACTAGAGCATTTTGAAGAGGGAGTGAGCGCGTGAACGAGAAAACCATTGTTGTCTTTTTGCTGTTTCCTCAATTACCCCCTCAATGGCACCCCCGGGCAAACAGGATATGCGGCTAATCCAGGTCCCGGCTTGTTGTGGCTTAGCCATGGTAGGTAGGACAGAACAGAAGCCATAAATGTGGCCAGGGTTTTTGTTATTTAATGTGTTTTTTGAGCATTCAATCCCGAGCCCCTGGGGTAGCACTCTAGAAAGCCACCGTATGAAGATACTAATGGGATTGTCATCTTTGTTTTTGAGTATATGTTCTTTTTTTATTTATGAGAGGTGTTGACTGGAGTTTGTATAAAAGCACTGCAAGCTAACGTTTAAGGAAGATCAATTCCATTTTTGCTGAAAACTGACAGATAACTAGGACTCACATCTCGCACACGCTCTCCTGCTCACCCCCGTTCTGTTTACAAAGATTACCATCTACTTTCATCTCATCCATGATACAGCTCTTCCCTATGCACCACTGGGATTTGTTCTACAGGTAGACAACCCGCAGCATCAGGTTTCACTAAAAGGTTGTTGAGGAAAAGGAATTTAATTACAGGACAAGCATGTGGGATGGCAATAATACTGCCTGCACAAGTTACGGAACGTGCAACCTACATTAAGAAGTTGTTGGTGTAACTAGCGTAACTGGTGTAACACCGCAAGGCACCGTCTGAGATGTTCCTGACCAGGACCTTGAACTATGATTTCACAATTGTGATGTAAATGACCCCTTTTGGGCCAAAACTAATTGCATATAACTGACTGCAACAAATAATGGCCACAGTGTTGCAACAGAGGGTGGCCAAGCCCTGCAGATACGTAAAGGGGACAACAAGAGCATCCTACTGCTTCACGTCGCCTTAGAACTCATTCATTAATCACTGTCAGGTGGGGAGGACACCAAGCGCTTATTTATTTGCGCTCTTTTGCTCTGAGGCTATCACAACAAACAACCCCAGTGGCTTCTGGAAACATTTGTGCATGATTAATCAGAGAGGCACTGGAAGAACAGAGCGGGAGATTAAAAGGGGGATGAGTGAAAGAGTTAGAAAATAAATGGGTAAAGGACAGAGAAAAAAACAGATGCTGGGGAAAGGGGGTGGGGCACAAGTTGGCAACATGGATGCAAGATGCAAGCGAGATAAGAAATGGCTCAATGCAAATACTAAAAGCAATGACCATCTATCATATCATTTAATGAGTCCCATCCTAAAATAGAATAAATATGTCAATAGTCTTTATTGACCAAAGATCACACTGTCATAGACAGAGTGATGGATGCTTCCCTAACCACTCATAACTCATAAGTCTAATAATATAATTAAAATGATCACAGATCCAGTACATGAGAAGATACTTCATTATATTCAATAGTGACCTTCACACTGCAATAGAGTCACACCCTGTCTAAAAGGATACGAACGGCGTGTCATGATGTGGCAAAACAAAATCACTCCCATTACAATCAATGAAGCTGTCTACACTGGAAGTGCCATTGCAGAACCCATTGGTTAAAGCAAAAATCCGGAAGTATGTAGGCTTAAAATTATCAATACTTTATGGAATACTATCTTTATCGTGCAGTAAGCAAGTTTTCTGTATGCAAACAATACCTGGATTACCTACAGCATTTGCCAAAATGTGAAGCATACAACAGAGCACACTACATAGAACAATGTATACCAGAATACGTTCAACTTGAAGTTACATTCCCAGTGTGACAAAATAACTTAAAGTAAGCTGGTATTCCATTTCGAATTGTAACCAGGGATGTACAGAGAGGATTCTCGGCCCCCACGCTGGGTCATGAACTGATTACAAGATGTAATTCACTCCAATTCAGACAATTTGCATGCCGAGCGGCTTTAGAAGAATGACAACGACACATAAACTCCATCACGCTTGTTTATTTTTAATCTCTTATTTTACTGAGAACCTTTATCGCTTTTGTAATATGCCATGAAAACAATTTCACATCAATAATCAATTAACCAAAGTGGATAGACCTATTTAACTTACCTACTGAGATTTACCGACCACCTTTTTTATTGTTTTGTATAAAAATCCTGGAACACTGATCCAGATTGTTCCAGCCCCAATTAACCCAACTGTAGAAGTGTATACCTAATGACATATAAAGAGGGAACTCATTAATAACTTTGGAATTATGTTGGAATAATAAGTGGCATTACAACATGCTCCATGAATAAGTATGAACTGTGCACTTAGGTGGTAATGGGCTGGGAGATCAGGTTGAAAACTAATTAGATGTTCTTTTCAGATTTGTATTTTTTTGCTCAGGCTCAGAGCTTAGAGTTTAACCAGGTGGATCGTGATGGGATTGTGGGCTGCGGCTTTTGTTCTCTCCAGCCACAACAGAGGATATACAGGCTGGATGACCTCATGGGAATTTTTAACTTCAAGCACATCTGCGGTCTGAAAAGACAATAGGTAATAAACCCCTAAATGTATATTCCACCTGCTCTGGTAACACAATTAATAACCTCTGTTTATCTGATTTGTATTCCATAAATCCGGCCAACTGGAGACCTCTTTAGAAGATCCTTGATTCTGTATTCTGCCTTGTTTATGGTTTTCCCTTGTGAAACGGGTTGCAATTGTTATTTAGTGTCTGCTTTAATTGGCATTCTTGAATGCAGTTAAATAGAAGCTTTGAGAAGGCAAATATGAAAGCTCATCTGTCATGCTAACTGTGTGAAATGCAGCGCTGAAGCAATTATCAATCAATCCTTGTTACACTAGTGCACCCTGGGATGTCTGAACGCAGGTACAGTTGCTGTTAAGTGCATGTATTTCCAAGCACCAAATATGTGTGTTCAGATGATGTATGTAGAGGAATATAAATATAATATTCAGCTAAAAAACTTTCTGAAAACATGAAGCTGGTGCAAAAACATGAAGCTGTTTTTTCTTGACTGACATAAAGATTTCTTTAGGCCATAAGACACTTTTAACTTGACTGATTCAACAGAATTTTATTTTATTTTTCTCTAAAGTGTGTTGTAGCAAACATTAGCTCTCCCACTGAGCCATGTCTTTTAAATCCACAGACATGAATCAGCAGATCCGTGGTGTCTGGGGGCCTGCTGATGCTTGCTGCTCTTACTTTGGTCGCTTTATGCAAGTGGGCTGGCTAGTGCTCCTGACACAGCAGTTTTTGTGGCTTTTCCCCTAGCTGTCACAGATTCCAGGACCCCCACCGTAAGCATAAAAACAACTAGTGTTTTCTGTATTCCTCCTGGTTTATTTGGTTTCAACTTTATGTGGATTCTACACCACTTATGTCACCTAACACCAATCTGCAAAGTAAATGTCACCATAAAAGAAAATGTTGATGTTTTCTTGAATCTGCAGTCTTGTGCCAAACCCATATGTAACAACATTGTACTACTTTCTTAATTTGTAAAGGCCTGTTCACACCAATAACAATAGCTATAACAATAAATATATAAGCATCAACACTAATGGACGATAACGTTCCGCTTATGCTGCTGTACATGCATAAGGCCTTTCAATTCCAATAGATTTAATTGGCTATCAATGTTTCATCCTTCGTGGAAAAAATCAGTGGCCTCTCCTATTCTCTGAACAATTTTTAAAAATGTATCTTTATAGTTTTTGTCTTTGGTGTAAACCCCAGTACCTCAGCAGGGCCTCATCTATACCTCGTATTTACATCCATCTTGAATTATGTATATATATTATATACTGAATATTATATATTAAATACAGGAGATGCATTGTACGCTAAATCGCTACAACTCTCTACAGTGTATCCTGCACTGCCTAGTCCCATTACACATAATAATTGTGCCACGATAAGGATTTTAAACTTGCCTGCTAGCTTTAACAGAAAGCAAACATTCACTATTACAAAAAAGACATAAATGTTCAGGGAACATCTACTAAATACTATTATTAATACTGCTGATACACTGATGCGCTAAATAATATG
>JAZGTI010003504.1:0-31170 GCA_036877585.1 Botia kubotai | reverse complement strand
ATTACATTACAGAGTGACTGTTACCAACACTGACATCTGGTGTCGCTAATGAAATTAACAGTTGCTTATCAAACACTGACATCTAGCGGTAGTATCTTACGACATCACAGTCTTCATTAAAATGACTTTAGGCTTATAATCAAAATCCGGGAATCAATCAAACCACGTTTACGAAATTAAGGGAAAGCGATCATTTCAAATCATGAATCACACAAGCCAAGCCAGTGTCCATTGGATGTCGTTCATTTCAAAGTATCAGTTAAGTTTGGTAGTGCACAGATTCGACGTCGACAGCTGAGAGAAACTGAGTCATTAAGGTAAAATTCGGCGTTAAGGAGGTTAATAATACAACAATTCTTATAATACATTAATTCTGTCACGAGATGATTGCGTAAATGTGGAATATGGGACCTGAAGTTTCTCTGAGATGGCGTTTGAGGAGACTTGTATTGCAAACAAACTAGGTAATGTTGTAATAGAATGACACTGTCTGCTTCTGTCTGACTTTCATATGAGTTCATATGAATTTGTGTATTTGCGAGGGTCGACGCTAATCATTAGCATGCTTTAAATGCTCACCGCAGTATAAAAGTACCTACTACCTATTTATATTCTTAACTACTAACTGTTAATATTAATACTAACTAGGTTTAGATTAAAACTGGGGTTGAAAGCCAAACCGGAGACGTTGTTACATGTAAAATTGACATGTCTAGTAGGAATAGAAAATGGCATGTCAGGAATGGAAAAACAGAAAGCCTTATATTTACAGAATCAGTCTTATATCTATCAGTGCTGCTTCGAAACCCATTGAGAAGACATACATCAGCATGAAACAGTGTCACCCCATTGTAAGCTCTGTTTGTGGGCTGTGAGTAAAGCTGTTAGCTGGGCTGTGTGGAGCATGCAGCCCGCCTTCCATGTACTGGAGCCCCAACGTAACTCTTAGCAGACTATGCAATAAGCTGTTTTGGTCTTTGTTATTGATGCTCCAGTGACAGGAAAACTGTCTAGACACAGTGTGACTCATAAATTAATTCTGACATGTCCACCAGTGAGACAGTGTGCTTTCAGGTCAATGGTAAATCCGTTGAGTCCTTTTATGTCTAAATATATTTTTGAACTCAAATATAAATTTGGGAAATGACAGCTAAGTTGTAGTCAGGCCTTGCAAAACAACTCTGCACACATCCATCCTAGGCGAATAATTGGGCAATAATGTTAATTATTTGAACATTTCAAGTACGCCCTTGAGGATTACACAGGACTAATCTTTTGAAAGAGATAATTATGTTACAGATGCTTTAACCGACCAGTGCAGATTCTGTGTGTAATGAGCTACTTAGCTGTTTTATATATTCCTCGTTCCATTATATTTGTTTTACCAAATTATGTTTATAAGTTGCCTCGACATGCTATTGCTTTCTTACTCTTTTCTGTATTACTTCTGTGAACCAAAGTGTATTATTAGCCAGCTGTTTCAGAATTTCCAGGTTAGCATTATTAAATCTGGAGGAGTTAGTAATTTACATGTACATTTATGTACATTTAGCGCAATGCTCTACCAACTGAGCTACAGGAACAATTCTTAGCATTAGCCAAAAAACTTTGAGTCAGCATTGGTGCAGTGGTTGAATGGTCTTTTATTATGTTGAGATGCATCATAAGTTTCAATGCTAGGTGGGCCATCTAGCATTGTAAGGTAGTTCTTGCTCCTGGATATGTGTTAATATTTTAAAATGATGCTAAGTCTGGAGAGACCCTTGAGTTACACAACAATAAAACACTCTGCATTGTATAAAACTAATTTTATTCATAGTTGTAGCAAATCGATAGACTTGCATAAAGCTAGCATAAAGCACAGTTCTCACTTAAAAAAGCTAAACATTCAGTCATAATGTCCCTCACAATGTTGCAAAGCTGTATAGCTATCTTTTATCTGTGGTAAACAAAAGTAGATATATCAGAATGTTGACTGAAAACCTGAGTCCTCATTCACTTGGAATAAAAAAGTAATAATAAAAGAGCCACATCACATTTTTCAGAATCACATTTTCCCCTCTTGTGTTGCACTAAAGAATGTCACACAGGTTCGGAAGTACATGGGCGCAAAAAAATGATAATTATTTTTATTTATTGGATGTGTTGGTGAATAAATTGCCGGTTCCATCAAACGCACCTCAATCATTGTGTTGTGCAGGGTATCTAGTGGCTACCAAGAGAGTAAGAGTACTGTAAGTGACAACATACAGATGTCCTCAACAGCGTGTGTGTGTGTCAGAGCTGTGACGCTGACTGGGAACGTGATCGACTACGTTCTTCCTGCATCTGATGAGCTCTGGTTTTCAGGTAATTGTACTCCTGTAGCAAATTTGTGTAAATATTTTTCATAATTTCTCATTTTAAATTTACTTAAAGAAAGCCACATGGAACTGGAAGAACATGGGTGTGAATAGCTGACAGAATTTTAAACTCTATGGATGTTAAGTTTGTACGGCTCCCACAAATGCATGTGATTTTAAGGCTGGACACTAGATGTCACTGTATCTTCATTGTTAAAGTAATGAAGTTCCAAAACGTGACATTTCAATTACTGTATTTTAGATGGGCGTGATTTCGTAAAATTTGATTGCGTTGCCTTTTCGCCCTTTATTCTCCTTGCAGTTGAACTCTGTTAATTGTGATTCAATAGTTGTGAGTTTTTTGCCAATGCTGTCATATTATAATATTACATTTTGATAAAGTTCATGAATGTTAATGAATGTGAGAACAAGAGGTTAGACCATAAAGAGGGTTAATACAGAGCTCTGGACTAAATAAGTGTTGATCTAGTGACTCATTGCCTGGGAGAACAAGAGTATCTTTGTTTCTATGTTTCTGTCTGTTTATTTTATTGTGTGTACACCAAGTCTCTCACACATGTTTACCGATCATTCATGGCTTCCAATCCAAACCACATAATGTGTTATTAGTAATTTTCTGAAGGATGTTTACACTATGATTGTTTATTTAGTATTCCTTCCTATACCGGTTTTAATTCCTTTGCACTCTTACCCTCCATGTCTGACAAAACAGGCTTTTTCAGACTTTGAGCTCCTGCTAATTTTAAACTGGCCTGTTGTGTTTGGTGTTAAAATAATGGGGTGTGAGTTGCAACAGCTCTTTAAAGAGTGTTTAAAGAGACATTTTGCATGACTAGTTGATATTTCTATCAAAAATAAAAATTCTGCCATCATTTTTACATCATCGTAATCTCACACTTACGAGCAGGGCAGACTTATTTCTGCTCCAACGGCTGTCAGTATGACTCAACGCTGTTGAGTTCTGATGGGCGGCAGAGTGGCTGCCACAACATGCAACTTCCATGCAAAGTGTACACGATGAATTAGAAATAAAACAAAAACTTGGCCTAGTAACAGATTTGCTAAGTTTCCTGTAGCTCAGTGGTTAGAGCGTGGCGTCAACAACGCCAAGGTCATGGGTTCGATCCCAGGGATTGCATATACTTAGAAACAATGTATAGTATAATGCAATGCAATGTAAGTCGCTTTGGATAAAAGCGTCTGCCAAATGCATAAATGTAAATGTAAGTTATAGCAATATATTGTACAGGTGAGCCGTGTGTGTGGAAAACAAATGACAAGGCCTCAGTCCCCATTCGCTTTCATTGTACAGTAGAAATGAAAGTGCAGTGTTAACATTTCTCTTATATTCCATGGCAGAAAGTAAGGGTTTAAAACATGATAGCAAGTAAATAACAACAAGTTATTATTTTTTATTTTTGAGTGAACTATCCCTTTAAGAGTTACATGTGTTCCTGACCTGTTTAACTTACACTCACTGCATTGCAGTGTGGAGTGAGTTGATCATGTACTTCAGTGAGATAGACGCCTTACTTGTTAAGTAGCAATGATTCAGACACAATCCATAGGCTCTCAGAGCCTTACAGAAGTTTCCTGTTTACACCTGTTATGTTTTGTTTTTCAAGGAGTGTGAAAGTGTGTCGAAGGAGGTAATTTCCTCCTCACGTGGCCCTCAGGATGCAGCACGTTGCCAGTTATTTCTATCCTAATATAGTTAGAAGATTTTTTTTATGCTCCTGTCTTTCTGTTGCCATGTTTAATGGTACATTCGACAGAGGGAATCTATTTAGTGTGTGTTTTGTTTGGCTTTGTAAATTGAATTGGATTGTGTTTAGTGTTGGGTATTGAGCTGAAGATCATGAATGCTTCTGTAGCCCTGAGCTTTGTGGTCCTTGTGTGTCTTTGTGTTCTGCTTCTACACAGTGGAAAAGAGGAAGTGCTGCCATGCCCAAGGAGCTTCTCCTTTTGACCTCTATACATTAAATTCATATAACACTGCCCTGCAGTTACATCACTAAGAAATTCTCACTTCCGCAATCTTGTTGTTTACATCCTAGTCTGTAGGAATTCATTTTCCCTTCTATAGGTCAGAGGCAGAGGAAATGCCCTATGCTGCATTTCATGATGACTTTTAAAGCGATAGTTCACTCGGAAATAAAAATTCTGTCATCGTCTGCTTAGCCTCATGTGATTCCAAACCTAAACTTGCTTTTTTCTTTGAAACATAAAAGACTCGTTTTTAATCATTATTTTTTATAATGAAAATTAAAGGGAACTGGTTCTGTCAAGCTACAAAGTGCCAAAAATCAGACATTCTGGCATTAGACAGGCCATGATGGTTGGACAGCATCGCAACTCTCTCAACATAATGACTTTCTTCATGTCTATATGACTTTTCATTTCATTTCAGAATGATAAAAACGGATCAAATAATTGTACCTGTAATTTTAATGCATTAAAAAAGTTTCCTAGAGCTATTCTTTCCGTATATGCCATTTTGATTTTATTCTCTACTGCGTGAAATCATTTTAACCACTCTGTGACCCTTTCATGTTCATCCATCACAGAGCGTGAGACAATGAAGATGCGTGTGTTTGGACCACTCTTAAGAGAACATGAAAGCTCTTGAAATGCCTCCCATTTGCACCTTTGTCCTTATGTAAGCTGTAAAAGGCTCTTTTTTTGCAGAGGATGATGGGAGAGTGGAGGAGCAGGAACCTGATGCTGGATATTCTGGCCTGAAGCCAAGCCTCGGCAGGCTGGGAGCGCTGGTCAGCACCATCTACAGACGTGCAGTACAGCTCCAGCATGCTACAAGTCGAGGTCAGGAACTGATCACACATGTCCCTGGAGTGATTCCACTGATAAACAAGGGTCATTTGTTACAGGACATGTATACGTACTGTATCTTTATTGTATACATTCAGTACAACACACAACCCACAATACACAACATAGCAGCCAGCAGAACCAAACCGATAGCACAAATTTTATAATATATACAGACAGACATATGAAAAATATAACTGTACTGAAGTTGATTTTGTCTGTTTTGAGGTTGACTACACCAAGCGCAGTTTGAAAGCTAAAGGAAGTGTATTATTGGGACCCCAAATGCTGTTCCTAAAGACAGTTATACAATGCACAAAATAAGATGACAAATGAGTCTGGAAAACTCAAGGTAAATGAAACATTTGATCATTACTAATTCTGTTGGTTTAAGAACATTTGCCTTTTAGCTTCAGATCTTGTTACCTTTTTAAAGTTTCTCTTGGCTGTTTGTTTATGTACAGTAATTGGCTATAAATGTTTAGTACAGTATAAATGCTCAACAATTGACTAACAATACTACTTATTAAACCTTTAGATTAGTTTTTCTTGCCTCTTTCTGCAAAACCTGTAGCGATTTCCCTATTTACCCAGCAGTTTGTATGAGTATGTTTTTAGAAACCTTTATTAAACTCTTAGCATTCATCACACATTCCCCCCTACTGGTCCTTATTTTCTAATGATGAGAAAAGAGATTTTAAGTGGCATTATGCAACAGTAGCACAGGAAGGAGCCCAGGAGAATGGACATGAATAGACATACATTGCACATTTAAATTTGTGGCATGCTGAAGTATATTACATTATGTGTTAAAAAGATATGCGTATAAAAACCTTATCTAACTTGAATGTTAAAATGGTTTCAATTACTATTTTTTAAACATAATCTCCTATTCACACATTCAGCAATATGTTTCACTAGAGATTGCCAGGTCCCTGTACAGTTGCCAAGCTAACAATTTTAGGTTGTATGAACGTTTTTCTAACTTTAACCATTAGTAACAAAACATTATAAATGTTATTTTGAATGTGCTATTAATATTTATTATGTCCAGCTTTTTAGATGTTGTATTAACCTTATTGCTTGGTTATAAGAACATTATTCAAATGTTTATTTTTAAAATTCTGTAATGTTTTTAAAATGTTCCACTTAGATCAAGAATAACCTTTTTGATATATACAATATGTATCATTAAAGGTTTTACTGACATAACAATGTTCTGAGAACGTTCCTGTTAGCTTGATGGTTACTAGTCAGTATTTATATAAAAACTAGTCAGTATTTATATAAAAACAGAAAAAATAATAAATAATAATTAATATAAATAATAATAAAAATAATGATTTCTTGTGGCCTGTTTATGGTAGACAGAGTAATGGGTTACATGGTCACTGGATTAGGGCAGCAGTTTCAAAAGGCCCATTGGTCGGTGGTGACTAATGTAAAGAAAACTGTAGCTGAGGGTGGAGGCGGTGTGATACTGAGGTCCTCTGGCACAGCCAGGAAGACACTCCACAACCCGGTGAGTGAGTCAGTCATCCTTGTGCCTGATTTGATTTGGCCTCTCACGTGCTTTGAAGTGTCTGGATTCCAGTTCACGTGGACTCATCACATGTGGATAGACTCCCCTGCACCGCAAATATGGGTGTATACACAAACAAACACACACACACACACACACATACACGCACACACACACACACACACACCAGCTTGATYCCTCACTACTGCTGTGATCACACAACCTGCTCTGCATAGTGCAAGGTGAATGTTTCCATCAGTGATTCTGTCTGGACTGAATTACAGTAGTAAATCGTGACCTTTTCTCACAGCTGTTTAGGATCACCTTAAAAGGTCACCTTATCAACTCGGTATAGGAGAGAAAAGTCAGTTTCATTGGTTTGTTCCTTGATTATGTATATTTCTTCAGAAGGAAGAAGAACATTCGATGTGAATATCGGTTCGCGGTATAATTTTACATTGTGGGATCATTTACCAAATAGTTATGAGTCTATTTTATTATAAAAAAATGACAATAGCATTTTTTAAGATTCTTTGACTCTTTGATTCTTTGATCTTTTTCTATCTTTTATTTCATTAGAAAATAAATGTTAAAATAATTTATTTCATTATTTCACAGATTATTTCACAGATTTATAATCTGTTATAATTTATCATTTTTTTCACAGATTGTTTATATTAAATGATATAGTAACACTACAAAATGTCCCTATCAGATCATTCTAACCTGTTAGCCTTTACCTGGAATGACACCTACAGTCTGACGTGAATGTGGTGATGGAGAGCAGCAGCCCTCAGCCGTGACAATCTCTCTTTGTAGTGTTGCTAGGCAGTGTGGTGATCTGACCCCTCTCTGCCCTGTAACGGGCCTCATTACCTTACTTCACACAACAGACACCTCAACAACCTGTCAGCACCAGCACTGACCATGAAAAGGCCTCCTTAAAGGGATAGTCCACCCAGAAATGAATTTCAGTTATTATTTACTCAACCTCAAACACATGTGACTTTATTTTCTCAGTGACAGCTTCAGGCTGCGTCTGAAATCCCATACTCCAACAGTATGTACTGAATTAGCCAAAGTACATACTCATTGTCTATTAAAACAGTATGTAGTATGTGTGGTTAGAGTATGCATACATGCCAGACATTCTACATCCGCCATGTTTTTATTGCCATGTGACCCATATGTTAATTAAAAATATCACTGGAAGTAGTTGACTATTCAGGCATTTATCACTTACGCATACTGTTTTTCGCCTACTATATAGTGTGAAAATGGATGATTTTGGACACAGCATCCATTTTCGTGCACTTTCAGCATGTGGAAAAAGAAGCAGTGTCAACATTTCTTAAAATTTCTCCACTTTTGTTCATTTTATGATGGAAGGTCATATATATTTGGAAACGCATGTAGAGTAAATGTTGATCGAATGTCAATTTCGGGTGATCCTTCTTTTTAAGGGTATCGTGCCAATAGAAATAAGTGGATGCATTCTAATTTAAGTGTATTTAAATTCAATGTGCTGCTTGTGTTTTTGCCGGGACGTGTATTGTTGAGTCTAGCAGGTAAAGTTTCACTTCAAGAAGCTGGGCACTCAGGCACAGTGCAAGCATGTGTGCAGACATGTTTCCTTGGCATTTATGAAGTGTTGTGTGAAAATGAGATGCCCACATGAGGATTTAATCAAAGACACCTGAGGCGGAGTTTGTTTGTATTATAGATCTGATCGTTTTTGCTGGGAAACAGGTGTCAGGTACTGTTCCTGTCAACAGTTTTTTTTTAAATGTTATCTCTTAAACTGATGTAATTTAATGGACGTTTTTTTATTATCATTTTCTACTACAATTAGTTCAACCACAGAAAGGTAGACAACATTCTTTCCTACAGGAAGGCCATGTTTAGATGTTTGAAAGGCATTTTTTAGGCTTTTTTGTTTGTTTGTTTGTTTGTTTGTTTTGTTGTCAGACATTTACAGCGGGTACAGTACCATTCACAATATGCCTATTAAATACTATAAACATCAATTGTCCCCCATTAAATTTAAAATAGTTTTATTTTAATACACAATGGGAATAAGTGGCCAATGTGTGGGTAATAATGACAATACCAGACAACCACATGCATCAGGGCATTCAGCTGAAGCAGAGACAAACAGTCTAACTCTTCATCTGTAAAGAGTGTGTACTCTTGGTGATGTCCTGTGGACTGATGACATTCAAGGCACGAGGGTGCATGACTGATGTTCTGGAACTGTCTAACAGTCCTCAGCCTGAACGTAAATCTAGTTTCCGCATCATTTCACAAAACCGTATTTTCATAACTACCTAACTTAAGACTTGCAGTTTTCTTCAGTGTGTTTACATATTTCTTCTTGAAGGTGTCATTTTTGAGACAACACAGGAGGAGACTCAAGAAGGCGTTGGGAATAAGACTCTAAAAGACCATGAGAGAGCTACAGTATTAGCATCCAAATTCTGGCAGCTGGCTCAGCTAGTGTAGGAACCCCAGAAGTACATAATCTGGAGGCTGCCATCTTTGCTTATAGTAAATTATATAAATGATAACCAAATAGAACTAAAAAGCTCCACATTATGATGTCTCAAAACCATATATTATAAAAGGTTTAATTATTTACCTTTGTCACTGCGTGACTGTAATAATTTAATAAGCTCAATAAAATTTTCATGTAGTTATTTGCTGATTAACCCTGCTAAGCTGTAAGGCATTGTCACAAAATATTAAGATGGAAGAAAGACCTTGTCCCGCTAAGTAAGTGATATTGAAGGGTATCGTCTTGGGATGAAGAGTTTAACCATCACAGACTAAAGGGTGTGGCACAAAGCTCCACACCAGTTTAGCCTACCTCAATAAAGAGCAGCCAGACTATCTAAGGGAAGGAAGATTACAGCATTGTACAGCATGATCAGCACAGCATTGTTGATCTGTACCACCACAGATGTGCATGTACTGTTGCAAGACGTTCATGCAAAGAATTGGATCTTATTCAATTACTTAAGGCTTGCAGCAAAAGCTAAACGCGTACAGTATATGGAAATTGTATTTCCTTTGTCGTACCCCAGGTATCTGTGCAGCATACGCACACAATACAGTAAATGCTGTTTAATCTAGTTGTTTTGCCTTAACACAATCAACACAAGGTTGGTCAGATGTAGTAGACAGGAAGTAAATAAAGTAAGTAGACAGGAAGTAAATAAAGTAAGTCATGCCACAGTCTGAGACTCTTCATTAGTAAAACAGAATAAACACAAACCAGAATGAGAATATAGAACTAACTGAGTGAATCTGATCATAGTTACTGCCTGAGCATCTTTGAACTTAATCAGAATGGATCATATTTTTATCCTCATGATGGTACTCCAGTATTTGGTTTGTGTAACTGTTCTGTTAGACAGGTCAAACTGAAATTGAGTGCATTGTTTATCTTTACTCAGCCTTAAATGACTCATTGCAATAACTTTTATTTTAGCTTTATGTGTGCAGTAAAGTAGTATTTAACAGAAGGCCATAAACAAATGACAGCAAATTGATGATGCCTATATAACAATTAGAAAGTTGATATGTGATCTTTAGTAATACTTGAGGATCCAAACCACTTCCAGCCTGGAGAGCGCTATAGTTTCTCATGACATGCTGAGTATCTATTCCCAGGTGCAGTTTATTCTTTGACATAATAGTCATCTAGATGTAATAAAAGATATTTTTGATCCCTGTCCTAGATTAATTATATTGCAATGCGTTTACCAGATGAGATCAGAGAAAGAAGTAATGAATCATTCCAAGTTCTTCATTTCTCTTCTTGATGATGATTCTCTTTCTTGAATGATCTGTAGTTCCTTGAAAAACAGCAAGCAAGTCTCACTGGAAGATGTCCACTGGTAAGACAAACCCCACTGGTTTCTTCTGGGAAACATGGTCTGATATTATAATGAGTCACAGGCTGTCAGCATGGACATCGCATATGTAGAGTGACGGGAGTGGCCCCTAGGTGTTGACAATGACATCACAATACCAGGAAACCAGCTGGAAGATGACGTTCCTAATTGTGAATTTTGAAATTCAGATTCATCATTTTACCACATGCTAATGAAAACTGTCTTCAAAGCAAAAGGCCTATTTTAAGTTGCAGCTATAAACACAGTTATAATGTTTCAGACACGTGTTTGTGGCCTCTGTACGTTTGTACCCATAATGTTGGTAGGACTGTGAAACTGAACTCACGTTTAGATCTTCTCATTCCGTCTTATCATTCTATGAACATCTGGGTTGTTTAGTCTAAAAGTGATTTTGTTTTCAGTCATGAGCTTATCTGTTAGTGAGAGGCAGAGATATGCTGATGCTTGTGTGTGCGTGTTCCTTAAGGATCTGGCTGAGTTTAACCAAGTGGAAAATCTAGAGTGGAAGATCTCTGATAGCACCACACTGTTAACAGTAAAAAGCTGAAGCCACGCGTTTCTTCACATTCTTAGTAGCAGATAAGGGGCTCTGCCCTGGTTGGCTGCGGAGAATTGCACACTGTCCTTCTTTGTCTGTTCTTTCATTTAGGAGTTTCCAGTTTCTGTGCTGTTGAGCCAAAACATTTTCATGCAATGAACTCTGAATGAAGTCCGTGTTTTCATTTTAGTTTATTTACTTGATGATCTGAAGGTTTAATTGTGTGTTATATATGGGCACCAATAACACCCCAATATATCTTTACATAAATCAGGTGCTTCTTAGCCTTAATGAGATCATTCTTCAGCCTTCAGTACAGCGCAGACCTCAGTCACTTAGACCTTGGAGGTAGAGGTCAGGGAATGTGCCAGAGAGCTGTAACTGGTCACGGACAGACCCATCCCTCCCTAATTAACCCCTGGCCTGGGACTGTTTGGGATCCCATAAAATTTCTAGACAAAAGGAGGAGACTCCAACAGGTCTGGCACCAGAGTTACTCTGCCCTCTAGCAGCTACATATCTGCACACATGAGGAGAACTCCGGAGAGATGTTGTGTGACTCCTCTCGTCTGTCTGCATGATGGAATTTTCAGGGACACGAAGAGACTCATTATTTCTTAAGTAATAGGTTTGCGATGTTCTCGTCCGAAAATTAGGTTTGGAACAGAAGTGAAAAGACAGCACTGTCTGAGTGGAATATTAATGGCTGGATTTAGGCCTTCCCATTGAAAACCAAGTTTGGTTTTGTTTCTCAGAAATGTTCCTCAGAAAAAAACAAGTACATGTTCCCTAGACAAAGTGTTTATATTATCTAGCCTTAAATTTAATCTCAAAGTGTTTACAGTATAATCCACAAAGCCCCAGTGTGCAGTGCACACTCTCGGTGCACACACAAGTTTTTAGTCTAACAAAGTACACCTGATATTTTTTTTAGATATATTTGGTTTGCTGCAGGATATTTTGTCATGTATTTATGCTGTTACCTTTTAATGAATGAACAGAAACATATTAAGGTTGTCACAAGTAGCAGAGAATACAGTAATTGGCGAGCACATACTATATGGAAAACTAAAGGATGGTTTTGTTTTCTTCAAGAAGCTTCACAGGTAATCTAACGTGGAAGGAGATTTTCAGCCTACTGAGAGAGAAAGATGGAGCAAAAAAATGTCTATGTGGCCTCATGGAACTCCAATCTGATGGAGCAGACCCCATGACCAGTCCACCTGACAACTATGAGGAGCAGTTATTGAGGGCTGAAGAACCCGTGGAGATCCAGAAAGAAGTTCATGAAGCAGATTCTTATAAAACAGATTCTTTTGGCAGCAACAAGAACATACCCAATCCCAGCCCCTTTGAGAAGGATCAGGCAGATGTCACCCAGATACCCACAATGCAGAGTGAGAATGGAGAATCATAATGGGTCAACCAAAGGTAGACAAAATGGGCAGGGCACATTAAGTCAGACCTGAAAGTTTTCATTATTTACAGTAGCCTGCATGACTGTTGTGACTCTTCATTTAAATGCCATCATTTTACAGAAGTCTAGGGTCATGATTGCTATAATGCTGACAAAGGGGTAACATCAACCCCTTTATTATTGCAAAACTTAAAATCAAAGATGTTTATCTTTATTAAACTAGTGTACCATTATTCTAAAAAATGAACAGTAGCACTTTTCAATTAAGTTTCAAATAATTTTGCACCTTTTGTTACATTGACCTGTATACAGTAAACCAAGCCTTTAAATAAAAAATATTAAAGAAAGGTTACTTTAAAATGTTAGTTATTGGTGGACGGAAAGATTAATCATATTCTAATCATTATAGATGTGGTCATTAAAGCACAAGTAGTTCAGTTATGATCATTATGTTCTAACAGTATTATTAAAGCAATAAGCCTGTGACACATTGTTCAGTTTTGTATGCTTGGATCCTTCTATATTTTAATTGGAATGAATAATGATAATAGCGTTGAGTTGAATTCAATATTTGCTGAACCTCTTTAGTCATTACAAACATGAGTGTTATCAATAAAAATCTTACATGAATACCTAAATGTCTGTATATGGTCTATATAAATATACACACATAAGTGTGCAAATAAATTCACATATACAGTAGTAACCGCCAGCCACACACTTTATACTAATTTAGAAGACAACACACTTTGGCTACTAATTGTAGTAGTAACCATGTTTATTTAATAACTTCGACAAAGTTACAAATACAGCATTCATTTATTAGTGATTGTTACGTTTCACTGTACAGTGGCACTCATGGGAACTCTGCATTGGGTTTATTGGCTTTTGTTGCACAGGAAGTATTAAACGCTGTGTGGTCGACAAATCAATACATGTGGACATTCTGCATCGCTTGCACAGCCTCAGAACAGAAGCTAGAAAGAAAAACATACTATGATGTTACAAAGGTCAAAGTGCATGTAGCATGTAACACACATAGAGGAAATCTTCAAACGGTCCTTTGTCATTTAACTACAACATGACCTTGATTATAGCTCTCTGGATGATGATACCTCCAGTGTGACAGACTTGTTGTACAGTATTTGATAAATGTAGCAAAAGACAATGTTGTCTTATTTCCTGCTTACATTTTTAGATCATAACACGTCAGCCGAGCATTGAAACAATTCTCACTGCAGTAATTGCCAGTTTTGCCAGCACCCACTAAAGTTTGTTTTCAGAAGCATTGCAATCTTTTCTGCTCAAAGGAAGCTAAAGAGTACAATGAGTACAATGCAATATTTACTCCATTTTTGATTGACATAATCTGCTGATTTAAAATCTTAAGAATTTTATTGAGAACTTTCATCATGTTCTCTATGGAAGCCATCACTTTAGAAGACACTTTAGGTCTTCTAAATTCTCTAAACAACACTCTTCTGAATGTTGCTTACTCCCAAGGCCTGGCTCTTGTCACATGAGATCCTGGACTTTCAGCAAGCTTTGGCCAGCAAAGGGTTAAGCACAACCTTTTAGTCCCTCTCATTGGCATCTAAAATGGGTCATTTCAGACCACGTAAGCTTCATCTCCAGATTTCCCATCCGCCTCACAGTGAATCTGTTCGCCTGCGGGCAAACACGGCAGACATGCTCTTCACGATGCCCTTGATGCCTGCTAACTTTTTCACAGACATTCTTGACTCCCTGATGCGGTCCACCAGCCCATGAAAAACCATGAGGACGCTGTGGTAATTCTCAGCCGCTGAAACCTCATAGAACTGACAGTCAGCGGAGAGGGCGAGGAGCCTCCCCTCCTCGCTTAGCACCGTACGGCGATGATGCAGGTCCCTCTTGTTTCCCACGATAACTATGGGCAACTTCTCAAAGCCCAGAAAGTCTTTAGTGCTTTTGATTGTTTGAATGAGTCTGGAGACCGCGTTGAAACTGGCTCGGTCACAGATGCTGTACACCAGCACAAAACCATCAGCCCACTGGACTCTCTTTTCACACAGGAGGGACTCAGCTGACAGGTCCTGCTGTGAAAATAAACTTTCCCTTAATACTTTCTTTAATCTTACAGAAATAATAACAAACTTTCCAGCTAACATTTCAGGTTGTAAGAACGTTTTCCTAATGTTTTTATTAAGTAAGAAAAACATTGAAACTGGAATGTTGCGTTTTTTAGACGTTAGTGCTTGGTTATAAGAACGTTATTTAAACTTTTAATTCTGTAACGTTTTAAAACGTTCCACTAACAACTTAAGAACAACGTTTTTGATAAATACAACTTAAAATGTCCTACTAACGTTACTGCACGACACTTTTGATAACGCTGAGAGAACATTCTGGGAACGTTCTATGTTAGGTGGGTTAGCAACAAGTCAAGTGGATATCTTTAAAACTGGTTATGAAGATTGCTGAATTACCTGAGAATATGGTGCGTCCCATATATTAAGAGTTTGCTCGCGTCCATCCACAACGACATTGTGACTGTAAAGGGACTCTGTACAGGTAAACAAAAACTGTTACATGACACGAAAAATGTTACATGATATTGATAAATGAGTCAACGAAGAGACTACATACCAAGATCTCCATATTCCCCGATGAATCTACGAGTCAGGAACCGGACAATAAGTGCTACAAAGGAACACATTTAGTAAGAAGCAGTTTTTTTGTTGTAGTAAGGAACTTCTATACATATTATATAAACGTTTAACTACTAAAAGTCTTTTAATAGATGCATTCAATGGCTTATTTCTTTACTGTTATTTTTCTTGTGGTTACATGTCTTAGTTTACGTCCTTAATTGTAGTTTCTTTAAAGCTGCTTTGCAACAAACATTGTAAAGCACTATAGAAATAAAATCGAAACTGAATGAGTAAACTTACCAGATTTTCCAACGTTATCTGTGCCAAGAACCACGACGTTTGTCTCCATTCTCTGCCCGTATAGCCCAGTCATGTCTTTCCAAAAGATGTGCAGTGATCTGATCTGGCGCGTGTCCTCAGGTTAACAAAGTTGAGGAGAGGAGGCTGGGCTTAGGCGTGCTCACGTGACGCTGGTCTACTGCTGGTGAGTCTCATGTAATTCATTAAGATAGTGATAACTTTCATTTATTTGACAGGTGTCTGTTAACGCATACGTTCTCTGCAGTGTTTACATGCATTAGCGATTGACGCCGTCTATGCCACAAGATGGTGCTAGTAACATTTTGTAAATCGGCCTATTTTGAGGTAGCTGACATGTTTCATACACTGTAACACTGTAACACAAACTGTTTCCTGCTATTAAAGTGTTATTTAATCCTAAGATTCTTTTAACACCATTGTATAATTTTAAGTGTATACTTGTGCATTCATTTTACTGTATGACCGCATATTAAATGAGAAACTGTGTATTTTTAGTTAAAAAGTGAACATATATATTACCCTAAAATCTTGTTGCTAATTAAAATGTTGTTATTAGTTACGTATAAAGCAATAAACCTTCCAATTAGATTTAGGTTTAAATTAGAGAATAGTTTCCTGTGACTAAATGAACTTTAGATCATCGTTAAGAAAAGCTCACTCGCAAAAGGGAAAGCCACTATTGAAAGGTCAACGTTTATCGACGCCCTTTCAAATTAAAATGCATTTCACACATCTGTCCACCAGGGTTCACTGTAACCACAATAATTAAACTTTATACTTGACCGAACTTGTAACCACGTTTTGTCCACAGTTTTTGACTCTTTTTAAAACAAATTAAAGCAGTCCAGTTTGTAGGAATGAAATATTTACGCCAGGTTATGTCGTGTGCACGAGATGATGATGATTTGTTTTAGTTTAGTTTTTGTGTGTTTTTTTGTAAATGACTTTCCAAAAACAATTACCAAATTCACAATTCTTGTATGAATGATACAAGCCTGTTGTTTATGAATAACAACCATTACGTCCACTTCAGAATGATGAGTTTCCACAGGTTTCTTGTTGTGGGTTTGTGTGGCTGCATTACTACAGAATATTGTGGTCAATGTGCTTTGTGCCTCTGGCAGTGTCCTTACTAAAGATGCGGGTTGCCTGAGGGAAGTAAATCTAACATAAGATTTATGTATTGGCCCAAGACTGTGGTAGCATTTTCCTGCCTGCAGCATTGGAAAGACTATTGTTTGAGTGCCTGAGATCCTCAGTGACATTCCTGGGTTAATTTGTTTGGTGCAGTTGTCCTGCAGGCTGAGTACTATAGCCACAGTTATAAGCTTTACAGTTCTGAGTGGTGCTGCTCCTTTACAAGGCAGTAATTCTACCTGTGGGCAGCTTAAAATAATGCCTGATTAGAAAGTTCTCAGTATCTGAGACTAAGCTGTTGTTGTGAGTGATCCATGCCTATTTCTTCTGACATTGGATGAATGCGAAGTTGCCCATTATCTCTGTTAATGTTGAGGGAGCTATATTCCCCCCATGAGCTTTAGTGGAACTGGAGCCATGCAAAGCAGTGCAATTATGTACAGAAAGCAAAACAGTGGCAATATATTTAGTATTAGTATTTCTTTTGCCTTTATTTCAGTGGATATGTAAATCTACAATTAACAAAACATTTGTAAGCATAATGTAATAGAAAAAGATTTTAAGCATTCTTTGTTTGAAACATTGACTTTACAATAAATGATCTAACGAGTAGAAGTGAATAGAGCTATTATTAAGCGTTCTAGAAGAGTAATGTCTTAGTATTCTGCTTACATAGCCATCTTGCTTGCCTACCCAGAGTCCTTTGTCAAAACCAAAGATATGCCCGTGTATGACATCATAAAATGCCAGGTGCACTATTTGATTGCTGTATTTGCATTACCAGTTCAATAGAATTCTAGGTCACTCTTTCACTATCAAAATGAAATCTGTCAGGTGTAAACGGCTGAACAGAAACATAATCTCTCTTGGATAGTCGAGTGCTGCGGTCAATAAATTACAATCATATTTGTATGAATTGAATATAAATAACATTTTAGCTATCTATTAAATACAACGAATCTGGAGAAGTCAGTCAAAGCAATGACAAGAAATGGGTCATTTGAGCACATTGAACATGAGACATATAGCTCATTACATGCTTGACAGGCAGTAAAATGTGTTGTTCTGTTCTGTCCTGCTGCATGGAT
Organism: Botia kubotai; assembly: GCA_036877585.1. Lineage (NCBI taxonomy): Eukaryota > Metazoa > Chordata > Actinopteri > Cypriniformes > Botiidae > Botia > Botia kubotai. Next base: position 13,405 of record JAZGTI010003504.1, on the reverse strand, counting down.
AGAAGTACACAGCATGTAAGGCTATTACGATTCTCTCAGATATATATATATATATATATATATATATATATATATTTATAAAGGCCTACAGCAAGATCCCCCATCTCGAGCTGTCAGGGGTTATATTTGTAATAATTGCCACATATACATGTGAAATTCTGCAGGAGTGAGCATATATTCCTTCATTAGTCTTATATAACTATTTAATTATAAGTTTAATTTAGAAATCATTTAGTTTATTAGTACCCATAAACAAACAAGCTCACGCAAGCTTAGCTTCAAACTCACAAATGTGCCCTTGCTTCAGCACCTAAGCATTTTACTTTTTTCTGCAAAGGTAAACAAATTCTGACATTATTCTTTATCTTATGCTAACTTTAAGTTTTTCTAGCATTAGGTTTCAACACAATTTTTTAAATCTTACTGTTTACTTTTAAAATGTCCCAGTGAAGTATTAAAATTTTCCAATGCTATAAAACAGTTTGTCCCTAATTGTACATTGATATACAGTATTTGTATTTTACAAAGACTTATAAATATGAGTTAAAAGATATGACAATAAGTAGGTTGCTGAATTGTCATGGTGTCTAAATTCTTAAAAAAAACTAAAGACGTTAGAGATGTTTTTTTTTGCTTGGAGGGTATTTTATCTGTGATTGCATTGGTGGTTTGAGGGCATAGAGTGTCATGAAATGTTAAGAGAAGGTTTTGGGTCCTAAAATTATGAAAGACACCAGACTAATGATTTACAGTCAGTGGATTTTGTATTAACTTTGATATCTAGCTACAAACCCAATACTCCTAAACCTCCACTCATTGCAACCATTTTTCATGCAAAGCCAGTTCACATAAAGCCGCTGAGCCCATGCGTGTGCTTATGCAAATGAAGCTCTAAACCCCTTCCATGTTTGATAAGTCCACTCTCCTGATTCAAGGGTATATCGGAGCAGTGGGTGAGTATTGGCGTGGGATTAAACAGTTCTTGTAGAAGGTCTAACCCTAGAAGGCTAAAATATATATTGGATTTGCAATCCTTATAAAGATAAACTTTCCAAAGAATAGAGATTATTTGATGACTTACAGCTTTTTGTATACTTTGAAAATTGATACAATTTAATTAATGTGACACCATGAGAATTTTTGTGTATACTGTAAAAATAAAGGCCACTATGAGTGCAATGTAATGCAGGTATGTACAATTACCAATAAATATATCTTCTAATATAAGCAATTCAAGTCCTGCACATTAGTAAACAGTATTTTTTTTAAGGATTAAGGATTTTTAAGATTCTACACTACAAATAAATGTCTTTCCTAGTTGATGTATTACAGGAAGTGACATCACTGGCATCCATAAATATCTCTGTCATCCCATCAGCATTTAATGTCATTTGTTTCATTTCATTTCATGGCGGTAATTACCCTCATGCTGAGGCAGAAGTCTTCACTGCAATATGATGAGTGTAGCCCTCTTTACAGCCCAGATGTGCTGTTGACTCCCAAAGGAGGCACATGGAACAGCGAGACTAAGACACTTTGACTTCTTGCATATTCATGGAGGCTTTTCAGATGCTTCAATTATTCAGTCGAATGGATTTTCTGAAGGAGCTTTGCAATGAACTGTCCACCTTAAACTGTGATTGACAGAATTTAAACCGTTTTGGTTGCCACTGGAATCATCTTTAAAGAAATGTATTTGACGGCTTATATAAGACCTTTGTATCACTTTAAGAGCACAGGTAATTGAAACTCATCTGTCTGCTGTACTCTGTTCAATCCTTCTACTGTCATCTATGATTTTTACAGGAGGTTTATGGTCCACATCTCTGCCTGTTGCTATGCTAAGGTATCATGTGGATTTTTTAAATTAATGCCTCTCTTGTTATTGCCATGTGAACATTCAAGCTTCTAGCTTTGACTGTGTAAAAAACAGTCACAAAAATATAATCACAATCATATTTGTACATTGTATGTGTACAATAGACATATAGCAAAGACACCTTTAAATAATAAAAATATAACTTTTATATTTACACCAAAAAAATGACTATAATGATGAATAAGTCACATCCCACTTTGCCACTGGTTGTACAAGCAGAAAGCCCTGCCCACTTGTGTTAGGCTGGCCAAGAACAAAGCAATGTTTTCAAATCACCCCAGAGCAACCAATATAAATATTTAAATATTTTAGAGGAATCAAAACACAAATGACTTTAATCTACCACTGCACATTCAGATGGAATATAAAACACCTTTTTCCTCTTGACTAAAGCGCACAGTTGTAACCAATGAACGAGACCAGATAACTTCGTAATTGTATGACTATTGAATTTATCAGAGTCAATAACTAATCTCTGCTTGACACCATCATGTATGAAGCATGTCGTGTCTGATTCCTGGAGATACTGGAAACCACTGTCCCTCGTGAAACACAGCTGATGGGCTTATTGGCTCGTTAGGCATCTGTGGAGGAACCGTTACAAAAGGAAAATATGAGACCATTGCGTTTCATATCCCCCTCAGGAAGGAAACGCATGAGCTACTGTGCTGTAGAGCCACAAGCTGTGCAATAAGGAGGCATGAACACAACACCCAAGCTTTTCACAAACAGCTGCTTGTAGTGGCACTAGATGCATTTTGGTGGGAAAGGGGTGGAAACTAGTTTAATATCAGTTCCCTGTATTTCTCAATATGCCCAAATATAACTATACAGTACACTGTTGAAGTAAGTGCCACATTTGTCTTAATTTCCCCTACCCGTTTCCTTATAATTGTGTTTATAAATGAGCAACTGTCCGCCGATTTGTATGAGAAATATCCTTGATTGTTGGTTTTTAGTGAGTCATTATAGGAGTCACACAGAAATCTTCCAAAGGGGTAATCTGAGTTTTCTCACTAAATGGAAAACCAAAAGAGAACTACCTAGGGGTTGCGTGTTTCTCTACTCGCAAATGAATTGCAAAAAAAGGCTGTAGCAATTAAAGTTAAAGCAGCAGGAAATATATCGGCAAGATGTGCCGCTTGCAGTCAGGGGAGGAGGGAAAAAGAACCGTTAAGTCTGAGACTTTCCACAGAAGGCCATGACTCGCCAAGCTAACTGTGGGCTGTAGACGTTTATAAAGCACAATTTTACAAGTGGAAACTCTCCAATTTGCTGCCTCTCTTTTCAGCTCCAAAAGTAAACACAAGTATTGGAACACTGGTGAACAAAACATTTTATGAAAAACGTCACTGTTTTGTATTTATCAACAAGAGGCTGGACTTATATCTTACTGGTATGCTTGACTGAAATGCAACAAATGAATCATTTATCACATGTCTATGGTAAGTGCTTTAAATTGTCCCTAAACACTCACCAGCTGACTCACACTGCTATTAAGCTCCCTTACCTCTCTCATATATACTGTGCTTGCATAATTCACTGCAACACAGTTATTTACTACATTATTAAACACTGTACATTGAATAGCATACACCCCAGCATCCAATTAAAGCCAGCACTACCCTTTAGGATAGTCTTGTTTAAAGTTTGTGAACTTATTACCTGTCACAGTGAGAGGGGCATTCACTAAGCATGTTGTTTATTTGCATGCAGTCTTTGCATTGCATTCACTGATGCAATTACGCAAATCGCATAACGGCGCAAATCAGAGTGAAATCTCACACAGCAAATTCTTAGTTTGCAGGTTAGTTCTGAATCCTAGACTGTGGCTATGTAACCTTCATCATTTCCTGGTTAACAAGGATTCCAGACAAAGGGTTTTGCACTGAAATGCAACAAACTAGAGTGTCAAGATTCTTTAACAAGTTTGTCTCCAAATTATCTGCGGTTATCTTTGTTTGGTGAGCCCTGGCAATAGCCTTTTTGTTTCTAATGTATCTTAACASATTAGAAGGATGTGAGACTTCACGTTGAACTAAAAACAGGGAGCCCAGATTTCAACCTAATGTCAATACTTTCCCACTGACACATTTAGATTTATCACTCTCATTTATTACCATGTGGGGTGGAACACTGGCTTTATGCCTTTGTGTTTTTATATTTCTCTCAGAGGACCCATTTACCCTAATCTGAATTGCATTGTTCCTGACTGTACCCACAGAGAGAATATTTAACATTTATAAATATCTCTAGAATGTCACTCGTTGAACAAGGGCCGAGCTGGTTGCTATGACAAAAGGGCGAGGGCTTGTCTGGCTCACATTGTTTTAAAGACAAATGAAATCAAGGAGCCTTTTCCTTCTTCTGAGCTGTACAGGATGTGTGCAGATTGGGTGTGAATACTTTCACTGTGTGCAGAACACAATAATACAAACTTGCGGAACATTCAAACTATTCAATCATTTTGTCTTTTACGAAAACGAGCCACAGAAAAAGATAATACAGGAAACAACTCTGAATAGACATTAACGTTACTGCACAACTACAATGATTTAGTAAGACCAGTAAAACACAGTGGCTAAGGCCTAATTTTGGACTATTTGCAAGATAACTTCCACAACACAGCAAAAGGTTTGATTTTTCCAATCAAATCTTGCTTTATATTAATTATTTAGAATTAAAATTTAAACTTATTTATATTTATGCCGCTCTAAGAAAGGGGTGAGAAATACGATTCTGTCATGATATACAGTAAATAAAGTCAGACCTTTATGTTAGCACATAAACACTCTCATTTATCCACATATTTCCAAATGGTTTCATAATAAATAAAGAGGTGGCACGGCACCCTGTCTCCAGACTGCAGCCATAAGCAGGTTTGTGAACGCACAGTCAGCAGCTTCCAGCTCTCTGATTTTATGGGATTTTCCAGAGCAAGAATATAAATTTCTAAACATGCTGTTTTTCCTCCTGCTATACAGTAGTGCACTCATCAGTCTATAGAACACATTTTGTGAGCTTTAAAAGGAAAAACATGATTATTTGTCAGTTTCCTGCAATAAAATGTATCTTGGCTGTAAAACTGTATCAGTCCGGGAGGGAACGGTTCAAATAGTTGTCAAACATACTTGCCATACTATATTGGTATTTGCCAAAGAATAGACAAAGAAAAGCACAATTCATACTGCTCTGAACCGAACTGTTGAGTTTCCAGTTAAATGTGTTTTAAAGGTGTTCCTGTAGCTCAATAGGTAAAGCACTGCATTAGCAGCTCAAAGGTTGTGGGTTTGATTCCCAGGGAACACACACAAAGATAAATAATGTACATGTGAAATGCACAGTTTATTAAAGTGTCTGCCAAACGTATTAATGTAAAGTAATCTTATATAAAACAATCTGGTATGAAAAATAGGTCGATTTTCAGTATCCAGGAACCAAAATTTGGTCCTATTTCAGTTACGGCTCTTTCTGAGTAATAGTTTAACTTAGGTTAAATCTGTGGCCATGTTACTTTCAGCTTCAGTAAAGTGAAATCTGTGCCATTTACTTTTGTATCTCAATACCCTTAAGAAATGAATAAGCACTCTATTACTCACACTGTCAAACTTTGCCACTGTCAACTCTTAATTACAGCTGTAAATAGATAGAGGATTTCTATCACTCCCATTGGTAGTGAAATAGTCCCATGCTTAAACATTTTAAGGCTTCTGTGTCAGCGCCTGTGAGGAGATATTTGATAAGATGTCTGTTTCTCCATAGTTTCCAGCTTTTACGACGCCTGAGTGGGAAGGTTTAATTAGAGGGATTATTTACCCACTGAAATTTAAAACTGGGAGTTGATCCAAGACTCACATTATGGCAACGTTATTAGAGAATGCCAGTGCTAACTGCTCAACTTTAGGCTTTATCTACCAGCTTTTGATCTAACTGAAGTTTCATTTCTGAAACCTTTTAGTCATCAAGCACAATATGATAGAAGATGAAAAGGGTTTCTCACAGTACTAAGAAATTAAAGCATAAATCATAATTATGAAAAAGTGTCCATGCTAATAATTGCTAATCCTGTCATTTCAGTGGTCATACTGTAATACTAGTCGCACAAATTCGCACAGCTTTTAAATATGGCTAATGTTTTAAATGGGGATAAGAGTATTACATGCCTATTGGTAGCTAAAATATAAGTCATGTTAGCCAAAATATTAAGTAAAGAACAAGGGTGGGGATGTCTACAACTTTATAAATAATGACCACTTGAATAATGGCCAAGAAAAACCGCTATGTACATGAGTACACGATCTTAATGGTAAGTGTCAGCAAGTCCTCAAGTTAGACTCAAGTCCTAAGTCAAGTCTAAGTCCTCAAGTTTGATAAGAGATATATTTAACTATGTTTTAGTTGTTGTTTAGTCAGTGAAAATGACTATGGCAGTCGCCTGGAGCATTAAAGACTTGATCAGTCCAGAAGAAGGATTTGAGATAAAAAAACTAATGCCACGTCCAATAACTTCAGTTTTAGCAATTTCATAGAAATAGGAGATTTAGGGGATTGTGGGAATGTGTGGCAGTATGGCACATCTCTTTATGGACTTCATTCCATTTCAGCTTGAGTTACTTGAGTTGGTACTATTTATGGCACTGTGACTAACTTGTGGCAAGTTCACACACATGTTCGCCTTAATGGTTTTATTGTTAGCTACACAATGTCTAAACTTGTCCAGCCTGTCTTGTGGCATACAGCTGCACCTGTAGAAGATTCCTTGCCACCTTTTCATCACCTTCCTGTTTTGTTTTGCTTGCCTTTCTGAGGGAATCTGTAGGTGGAGATTTTCCCATCACACTTCGGCATGTTTTCCCTGCTTGCATCAGTCTGTGCCTGGCTTTGTTTTTCTTAGAACTAAAGGTTCAGATTAGGTTCAGAGCCAGTCAACAATTTGGTATGCACGGTGGGCCGTTCCAGGAAAGCAGTTAGAGCTGTTTGTTCCAGTTCATCAAACTTACTACATAACACCTAGAGGATTGAGTCCATGCCGTCTGCACAATGCATTATGGGATGTCAATGGTTAATGTAGCTCTTTCCTTCACAGAGCATGAGACAGCATAATCCATGGCTTAATTTACCCAGAGGGTGGTATCACAACCCATCACTCCATGTGCAGGGCTCTATATTTGAAACACTGCAGTGCCACTGATTAAAGCACATGTGGCCACTCTGTTGATACTAGGCTGTCAGTGTGTGTGGTGTTTAGAGCACAGAACAGACACTGACTGTATACATGTATACTGTCAATAGGTAGAAGAGCAAAACTGATAAAAAACATCTCCCGCATTTTCCCTTTCTTTAAAGTCTGCATGAATTTGAAGTTACTTTAGTGTTCTGATGTGATTCAAAGTAAAACTGAAAAATAGAGGGCATGGCTTGTTATGTTTTTACTGAAATTTAATTGGCTATATAAAAGCGGCCATTTTAAAACTCACAGCAGACTGACCTTTGGGATAGTGGTTAATGACTGTGGCTCCGCCCAAGCCATCAGACTGATGTCATCAGAGGAGCTCTGCTGTTCCAGAGGGAAAGTACATTTTCCGAAAGATTTTGAGGGCACACGAATTTTAAAAATACACACATGCTCAAAACACTGCATTATACCATGAACAAAAAATATTGGATTTTGATTTCATGGTGACTTCAAATGCCAGTGTGGTAGCTTTAAAATCAGTGTGTTTCTCATGAGAGCTGCTGCGTTGGCAGAAGTATTAGCCTAACTGTATAAAAGTGCAGGGTTGGAACAGATCTGCCCAATAATCTGTCCTATAAATGCTGCTGCTGTCTAGGGAGATCACACACACATATCACACACATACATGTCAGGTGTGAGTAATTATGTTGTGCCTGAAGACAGATTTTCTCTTTACCTGACTGATGGCTTCAAGCACATGGCAAGAAAAGACTAGAGAAATCTAGGCCAATTCCTCTTATAACAGTCCCTCCCTCTCTCTCTCTCTCTCTCTCTTGATCGATATATATGGTTACATAACTACGTTTTTAAATTAATATTACAGGTCATGGCTAGTTTTATAAAAATCAATGAAGAAGCAGATATTTATGATGTTAAACATTGCACATGTAACACGTATTCCATTTGCAGTGTTAATTAAATTGAGAATTGCAGTGTACTATTTATTTTTTGGTCAGTTTTAACAAGGCGTCGATGAATAAAAGCAATTTGGGATGCTACGACACTCGTGCTGATTCATGCATGTACAATGTGTACGTCGCTGAATGTCACAATAGGTCTGAAATGAAGGCTAAAGGACTGAATATCATCATCAGGTATATGTTCCTATAGCTAAAAAACAGACTAAGAAGTACCCAGTTAATATGTCGTTATTTATTATAGCTGATAAGATGCAGTCGTAGCATCTAATGACGTGCAAGAACTATTGCAGTGCAGCTATTTTAAAACTGGGGCCTCTGTTCATTATGAGACAAAAGACAGACTATTTAATTAAATGTAAATTGAATTTAGCTGTGGGAGTTTCATTTGCGTTTACTAGCAATATATAAGGGCACTGGTGTTGTCATAATAGCATGCTGCTTGTGCGCTATAAAGCACATTAATGTAATGAGCAAGCCTTCATTGTGCATGGAGAAGTCATTAGTCGAATGAGCCTGCTGACTGCCTCTCCCATACTGAAGTACCTACATATATACTAATGCATTTAGAGAACGGCATCTGTCACTTTAGAAACAGTTGTTGCGCTCATTAATTTCAGCACTAGTTGTGTAGAATATAACAATACACATCGCACTTCGGTTGAAAATGAATGATACGTCCATTTAATGTGGCTGCATTGATATCCAGTACAGCGTCACATTTGCTGTTTCATTTCTGTTTATTGACTTGATGCGCATTAGAATAATTTGAAAGCTGAATTAATTTCAACATGTCAATTCGGTAAACTAGTACATTGTAATACATTGTGCATTGAGATGTAGACAAAGACTTACAGTGGACCAAACTAAACTCTATACTAATGGAATCGGTTATATAAAGAACACTATCGTTTAGGTATTTACTATTATTATTTACCATTCTTTATAACATATATAAAAATTACATTCAAGTGTGAACGCACATAAAAAAGAAGCATGAAATGAATCTGATCCTCTTTATTTATATAATGGGAGTTTCAGTGGAATGAGAAGTGGAAATCATTCCAGGAGAGCAGGGAGTGTGTGTGTGTGTGTGTGTGTGTTTGGTCACTTGGTGCTCATCATTTTATAAACACACATTTGCCTTTTCCAATGATCCCTTTTGTTCAGTTTAGTTCAGTACATATAAAGGCATTTGTTTCTCATATGTGGAAAAGGTCTTCTCATACAGTGCAGAAGGTAACCATTTATGTAATGTAATTCTTGAGGCCGCAATTTGACAGCAATTTTAAATCTGTTTCAGATGTTTCAGTCGGTTGGGTTAAACACTGCACATATACTGTAATATAGCGGCCCTTAGCTGTTAAGTATGATGTGAAATACAGTTTGTTTTACAATAAATTAAAATACATTTATTTAAAAAAGATATTGCTGTTAAATTATGTAATTATTGGATGTTATCTAGCTCGTAGTTAATTAAATAATCGGTTATTATTTCAGCAAAGGTTGTATGGCCATCATGTTTGATGTTCAGCTTTGTTTCTACAATTCTGTTTTTTTGACAATACAGTTTAATTATAGTCATGACATGTCATGATTTATTGCTACAATGTTTATAAGAATGATTCTATGTATGCTAATGCCTATAAAAACACACCAACCACAATCATGCTACTTTACAACCTCCAAGAAAAAGCAAACGTCTTTGTTTTATTGCGGTTCACTGGACTGCATGACTGTTAGAGTGTTATTTACAAAGCTGTGTTTGTATAACAATATATGGTGCACTGTCCTTTTGTGAACACGAAAGAAAAAAGAAGTAAAAAATAATTCTTGAAGCCTAGCAGTAGTTCAACCTTTTGTCGCATGTTTCTCAAACCCGCATGAAAAATGCATGAATCCATATGGAACATTGCACGTTGCTTTAATGCATGTTTTGCATCTACTAATGGATGCAAACATGTCAGATCTCTATCTGAAACAGTGATTCAAAGTGATTTATATTTCCAGTGATGCACCAAAGTCATGCATAAAAGAATTGCATGGTAAGTTTGTCTTTTTATACCATTGCTATTTTAGGTATGTGATGTATGTTTGGATCATAATCATTGGATTAATATTCAAGCTACATTTTGATCCTTCTGTTTCCCTCCAGGCTTGAACATAAAATCTGGGGTGCTTGTTTAACAGCTTGACTGAATCACAACCTAATGTCTCTCTTTCCCTGAGCTCTTCAAAGCCATATCTGATCTGCAAGACATTTCTTTGGCCCTTTGTCCAAAACCATGTATACAATATCAATATTGCATGCAGTATAAAGACACAGAGATTAAAGCCAAAGGGCACACACAGTTTTGGGGTGTAACATCAGAATCTCAATGAGCACAAATGTTTCAAACTAGGTATTTTGCTTCAACCTGATCCTGTCATAATTAGATAATAGATAAAAAAGAGCTCTGCTGTTCATATCATCAAATTTGCCTAAGGCTTCATTTGTGCAGTGAGAACTGAATCTGTTTAGTTTAGTTGGCCCTACTGCAGCATTAGATTGAATCATTAAAATGAGATTCGGTTTCATTGCTGTAGCTCCATTCACAATAGTGCTGAAATATTGCCCTCATGGGAAGCATTGCACTCGATCCATAAGAATCAAATGGCATTTAAGACCATTGATGTAATCACCACAGTCAGTGCACTGCATTGATCTCCCATTTGGATTTTACCCCCCGAGTTGCTCTGCATAGGATCACCACATTGTGTCTTTCTTATAAGACTGACGTGGACAAACTATTTGCATATGTTTTTTGTTAGGATTGAACTAACATTCATAGTCAGTTGCATTTGTTTCTCATCCGTGTGTCCTTATCCATAAAATTCCAACCTTTGGTAAAACACCATCAACATCTTTTCTATAGCGTTCGAGGAATCCTCACGACTGTTTTATTCAAATGTATTTTCCACTGTTCAGACACACCCACGTGTTAACTCCCTCCTCATGTCCCGATTATATAAAAAACTGTGGGATATGTTTACAACAAAACACACTTACTTTTAAATGAACAAGTAATCCTTATAACATGGGTGAAAATATTCCTTAAAAATACATAGCACTCGATTCTGAAGTCAATATTCAACCAAGTATTAATGATTTCACTAGTATTCACTGTTAAAAAAACAGTACTCCAGTTTAGTTCGTATTACATCAAAAACACTGATACCCGCAGTTACGATAACAACACACCCGTATGTTAGACATTAAAAAAGTTAGCTGTGTTTTAGCAGCTGTAACACAGTAATGTGTCATCATACTGGTGTGTGGGAGTTCAGTGGGAGGACTAGCATCGGTCCCCGTCATGTGATCATTAGGAAGGCACATCACCGCACCCAGTGTGAGTCAGGCCACAATTTCACACTCTGCTTTCTGATAACTCACAACAGTGTGTTTGTACTGTGATCCGACTTCTGTTCTGCTGTTCAAAGCCGTGAAACCACAAAACACCAGATGGATCTCAGAGAGACAGAGACAAAGAAACTTGCAGAATAATAAAATAATACATCCCTCTGTTGCAGTAATGCGCACCATGTTTTGACTTGCGACTGTGATGTGTGACATCTGTATTTTACCTGGTGACTGGCGCTGTTGCACATTTAAACTCTCGTATGCGTTTTATTAAGTGTTCACGCTTGCCAATAACTCTGAAAACATCAGGAGCTGAGAAACTGAGAAGCTGTTGAACAGGTAATGTTATCCTAGAATTAAATGGTCTATACAAATCAACTCATTTGTTTTTATGTTTAATTATATGCATATCCTGTCTGATAACATCTTAAATGTTTGCTAAAACCACTGGGCACTTAAACCTATGAAGTGTGTATATTGTAAGCACATTGAAGGAGCCACAAAGACCGTGAACATTCGTCAGCATTAACAATGATCATATAGGGCTTAAGGTACTTTTAGCTTTGAGTACTTAATGCCATGTGGAATTTGCATGAGAAAGTACTAATATGACTGTATATAAGCCTATTTATTTTGTGAGGCTACATGTACTCATTGCTAATGAATTGTATAAACATAATATTAATACGCACATATAAAAATATGTAAAATGTTCCGTATAGCTATTTCCCAGGACAAATAGTGAAGTTTAGAGGATGTCGACATAACATTCATCATACAGCTTTGGGAAAAAAATGTATTTAAATGCTGTATAAAAATGTATTTAAACTAATAAACTGTTATTCAGTGTGCCTGTGTTTTGAATACACGAGTTTAGCGTATAGTGACTGCTAAACAGCGCCTCTACCGAGCCATGTGTCGTTAGCGTGCAGACAGCCGGTAGAAACTCTGTAAGTCATAATGACCGAGGCGGGGAATCAAGCCTGCGAACCAGAGAAGTGCTGAAGCAAACACATGAGCGCACAACACGACGGCTGCCCGGATTGTCTCGGAGGGAAAGAAAAATGTTGTTTGGAGTACAAACCGCCGTCGCTTTACCCTGCATTTCCGCGACCGAAAGCGTCGGAGGAAAGTTTAGTTCGTCCTCATTCATCGGCGGAGTTTCAATGAAAAGTCAAAAACCTGTCACACGGCACAGAGTCTGAGTGTAAACAAAAACAGTAGTAGTTTAACAGCTACGTGGAGGCAAGCTGAATTTAGTAACAGTGACGCTGCGGCAGGGTTTCACACGCTCCTTTCTCCGATGCATTTACTTTAAATAGTTGATAGCTGCATTTGTAGGTGGTTTGCCGCGCACGTACTTCTTCAGGATGCAAGTAAAAAAGCAAAGGACCTCTGAAGACCCCGAAGGAGATGATATAAAGAAAAAACCATCATGCTTCTCAAATATTAAGATATTCTTAGTGGCGGAATGCGCTCTGATGTTGGCACAGGGCACGGTGGGCGCATACTTGGTAAGGGTAGCGATCCTTTCTCTTTTGGTTTCATACTTCAGGCTGTGTGCTTTTGAATTTATTGTTAAAACTGGATAACTTATTTTGCTTAAGACTGATTAATTAAATACAATAACCTACTGTACGCTACTATAGTGCAGCGAAACGTGACACGGATGTGACAGTCGTATAACATTAAGACTATGCAACACAGCATTACAAGAAGCAAGCAAGTACAGCGCATGGCATACCCTTAGTGCAAAAGAGCGATGGAACACATCACAGAGTGCTGTGAGAATGTGGTAGCCTCAGCAGACATAAGCAGAGATTATAGCTGTCATACTCTGAGAAATACGTTCCCTGGCAAGCTCTGAGCTAGTATGTCTTTAGGAAATAAGCTTACATGAGTTGTTTTAAATTCTCATCAGTATACAATTATTTAATTTTGAGATAAATGAACAATCACTTATCACCATACAA
>JAZGTI010003503.1:0-31170 GCA_036877585.1 Botia kubotai | reverse complement strand
GGCTTGATGGAGCAAGTCGGAAGCCCTGCAAGGAGGGCATTGCAGTAGTCCAGTCTGGAGAGAACCAGAGCCTGAACGAGAAGTTGTGCTGCATGGTCCGATAGGAAGAGTCTGACCTTCCTGATATTGTAGAGGGCGAATCTGCAGGAACGAGCGGTTTTGGAGATGTGGTCTGCGAAGCTCAGTTGATCGTCGATCGTCACTCCGAGGCTTTTGACCGTCTTGGATGGAATATCTTCATCATTACACCGTAACCAACATTTGTTCTGTCCTGCTGGTGGTGTATAAGACTTGTAAAACAGCTGCTTGAATAATCGCATAGGAAGAGAGCTAGACCGGTAAACTGCCTCCCAAGACAAGTGGGTTCTATTACTGCCCCCGCACCATCGGGCCACCTCTGAAACCACAGGTGAACCAAGCCAGCAACAGCATCCATTGAGATGTTTAGTTCAACATCTTTATAATGAAATTCCAAAATAATGATGTGCAACATGGCTTATGGGATCTGGGGTCTCTTTGTTCCTCTTTCTAGAGTTATTTCTCTGTTCTCCTGTCAATTAGTGACAGACATTCTTAGCAAGTTGAGGTAATGATCTTTGATGTCAGAGCGAGTGTAGGTTCCCAAAGTATTTAGAATTTGTCTATAATTTGCAAAGTTGCATCTTTTTAAAAGTGATTGTATATGCAAGGCTGAAATATAAGCTGGGTGAGTGAGTCCCCAGTGTCGGGTGGCCCAGTGTAAATACTGAAGGAAGAGGAAAACAATGCAGGGCAGCTCCTTTTATAATGACTACGATGGTGTTGCTCCTTATTGTTTTGTCCCATAGTAAGAGTTGTTAGCTATTCTGCTCCACTCATCTATGAAAAGGCTTCCATGCAATCACTGTTGCCCAGAGCAACGCTGAGTGGTTGCCAGAGGGCTTGTCCCCTCCTGGGGTAATCCCCTGTTACAGTGAGGGAAAGGAACGTGTACAAGTGCACATTTGTGTATGAGTGAGTCTTAACATAGATCTGAAACATACTGTGAGGTTTAAAAATCTGAGACCACTTGTGAAAATGCTTCTTTTCTTGGTAAAATGGTCCTGTCTGACAGCAACAACCTTAGAAGATCCATGGCAATTTCTCTATGTTAAGCATGCAACGAATGGGCTCACATTTTCATGAAGCCGCCAGACCTTCACAAGCTTATTTTCAGTGGGAAACTCTTGAGGGAAAACAAGAGTAGAGATTGTAAGATATTACACGTAGATTAAACATCATATTGCCGCAATGGCTTTTGGAAAGTCACCATTCAATGCATTATCAGCTTGATCGAGCATATCTGTGTAATTCTTTGCACCTGAGTATTTGAACAGAACTTAAAATTGATGGTGGATGATAATATTAGGCAAGTTAATGAGAAAATAAGAATGCATGTGGCGAAACAGCCCATGTTTCTCTACTCACCAAATTAGCTCCCAAAAGCTCATGAATCTGTTTTACTTTTCTGATTTACTAGTCAAGAGGAAACAGATGCGACTAGTGTGAATCGTCTGTTCAAGTAATGAGAAAGGCATATGAATTCAGCTCCACTGGGGCGAGAATGTCATCATATATACAAATCAACTGATAGCCTTATTTGTCTTTTGTGAGCCCTTTCAGATTGATTTGCTGTTACTGAGTTTCTGATATTGTTCTGATATTGATATTGTTGGAATTTCTGCCTTATTTTCTTATATTCAACAGGATACGAGTACCTGTAGGTAAACAAACCAGCGAAAGTACAACTTCAATTTAAATTGTCTTCATATCTGATTGGTGTTTTGAAATGTGGACATTTAAAAACATAAATAAGAAAAGATAGCATAATTTTAATACATGAATATTGTTAGTTTTGTATTTTACTTCCCCTTTTGCTAATTGCTAGGATTTGAAGATCTTGATGTTTGCTATGCTGTTTGCTTCATGACCTTCGACTCCTAATGGTCAGCAGAGCTTCCCACTGAAAGACAACAGCAAGAAAAAATGAACAGGCACTAATGACCCTTGTTTGGTTTCAAGAACTGAGTTTAACCTCAGGCCTGCGATTACAGCACCCTGCCATTTGATCTATCTTCAGAGAGATGGAATGTCAGCCTTCTACTGTAATTGCACAAAACTTTTCTTCCCTGTAAGACCTTCTACTAAATGTTTCACCATAGCTACATCCCTGCCCTAAACAAACCAGAGTTTTAAGACCCTCATACATTCTGTATTAGTGAACTTATCCTCATTTAGAACATGCAGAGTCATGATTTGAATGAACTGTTTACACAAACAATAGCTTTTGCTTCTGGCAGAAAGCTTTAAGAAACCACAATGTATTTTAAAAAAATGGTCTAAATCAGAGTCTGGGTTACAATCTAAATACTTTTATGGAACAAATCAGGCAATAGGGTCCTCCTCTTTCAGATGTGACCCACATCCCACACATCCCCACATAGTTATTTTTGATAAGCCAAAATTACTTCACTTGGTTTTAGGCCATGTTTTTGAGAAAACTTGAATTATTTAACATCTTATGGGAACTGAAAGTGTTTTCCCAGCAGTCCATTGAGCCATGCAGTATATAGTTCATACAGTATTATCTAAATATAGAGTCTAAATTTGTGACTGGTTGGCACATTCAAGGGGCATGGAACATTTTTAGGAACTTATGCAATAATATAAGACAGCTGGAAACTTCCAGTGAATTGTCACTTATTGATGTGGTGATGTTCAATTTTCTAAGGTAATACATAGTTTAAAGAATATAGTCTGTTAAATAGTCAGGTCTGGCATTAATTTAATTGTTCAAATGTAAAACAAGTTCAAAAAACATTTGCATTTTAGCGTTGTAAGGGGACAACAGCTGATCACTGTTGTACACCAGGAGCCTAAATAGGTTTTGACTTCTCCATCAGCATTTAGCTCAAAAACTGCTTACAGATCTAAACAGCTTTTACTGATGTTTCCTCTCAGTGTTGCTGTTTTAAGCCCCACCTCCTCCCCTACGCAGTCAGTTTGATGTCTGTCCTACCAAGGTCATTGCCCACCTGGGAGTTTTGAGGTTTCAGACATCAGATGGAATTCTACAGTGCCACTGCCCAAAGGACAGAGCAAGTACACATCCAAATATTGCAAACAGTCAAATAAAACTTCTAGTAAAAACAGGATGTTCCATAAAAGAGGCAAAATTACCTGTATAAAACCACTGTTACAGGACTAAATAAAAAACAATTTTCGGTAATTTATCTAAAGAGCTTTGCAACCTTCATGAAGCCAATATAAAAGCCAACACAATGTCTCACTTTTTGACAAGAACATTTGCCAGAACAGCAGTTACACTAACAAAATGATCAACTTATTTCATGCAATGCAGCTAGAGAACTTTCTGTGGCAGCATGCGTCTTTTGAAAATGATGTGAAGATCATTGTTCTCTACCACTAGATTTTTACATTTGTTTCTTTAAGAAAAGTTGAGTGCAAAATGTACAAAATGGGAGTGCTTGGGATGTTCAAGAGTTCTGGTCCCTCTGATACTCTGGTCCCTTTATGTGGCTTGCGTTGCTTCATTGCTGTTGATTTATCATCTGCCTGGTGAAAATTGTAAGCCTAATCTTTCCAAATTAGAAAAATAAATACACATTTCTCACAAACAGAAGTTTGATACACCAGTAATAAGTTCCAAAATGTAACTAATCTTAATTTCTACATGCAAGAACTAAGGTAATATCATTTAGCAAAAATGCAGCCACAGTTCTGTTATTTACGACTTTCATATAGACTTGTTTTGGTTGGACAGAGAGCTGCATACATTCACGAGAAGCAAATAAAAGCCACCACATTAGAAGGCTTAGTGGATAAATGTATTTTCCTCTAATTCTTTCCCACCATGTTCTCAGTAGCACATTACAAAGTGTTAAGCTATCTCCCTCTTCTTGTTACCATGGACACCAGATTTCCTTCACAGCTTGGGATGCTTACATAGTTTGGTAGATATTGTGCAATTACAGCTGTTGGAAGGCAAGACAAGAATTAAAACTAATGATAGTGCACAAGCAGACAGTGTATGATTTTCACAGTACATGACAGATCAGTTTTTACAGATTTTTTCATACCTGTAGGAAGGTTGAAGATACTGTAAATTCTATACAAATTCTAAATTCTATAACAATTAATGTAAATTGATCTTAAATGTATTTACTGTTAACAATTTATTTGATATTGCCCTTGGTTTTGATATTGGTCTTCAAGATGTTTTTTGACAGCAATTATGCTGTATTTAAAGACTACATCTTTACATTCAGGGTATAAAGAGAAATTATTTTTTCAGTTATTTACTGTATAATTCTACTGCACCGCTTGAACTTTATTAGTTTATTAGTGTGATGCACACGCAAATGAGCTATCCAAGGTCCTGAAAAGTTTCTAAGGTCAAACATGTTTAGAACAACTAAAAATAACGCGATGCATCAGACTTCAAAGCTCTTTGAAACGTCTAAACTAATCGATCGGACAGTTTAGAACCGAATCTATAAATACGTGGTGTCTTGTCTGTCCTAAATGCATAATGTATTTTCGTTTCCCCGTCCAAACGGTGACATTTACAGAAGGCGCTTCTGGACGTCCCAGAGCAAATGCTGAAAAATTCCCAACCAGATCCAAAAGGTCATACGCCATTGATCACAACGATGTATTCCCACAGCCCGTAATCTGATCAAATATTGCAAACATGCCTAACGTTCATGCCAACATGACAATCTTCAACACTTTTGTGTGTGTGTGTTAGACTGTAGACCTCTGACGCCAACTCAATCACGCACCAAGCTGGTCTACACACGCGCTCTTGAAGAGGTTGGGGTCAGACAGCCCACCACGATGCTGGGGAGAAAAAGTACCATATTGGCAGATGTTTTCCAGAAGGAGCTGGAGGTTTCGAGTAGAACATTGTGTCGTTCACACCAGCTATGACGCCAAGATTGTCCGGGCGCAGAGTTCAGGTTTCACAACTGAACAGAAAGATGAATGATCCATTATGAACTGGAGACAATGTGGTGGTTTACGCGCATCTGTTCCTATAATATTGCTATAAAATAATGGCTTGCCGGGGTGGCTGCTGCTGCACGATCGGTCCCCTAAATGAAGATAATGCAAGATTTCTCATGTTGGCTTTGGTGATCATCATATATCTGTTATGTGGGGCAGCGGTGTTTTCTGCCCTGGAGCAGCCAAAGGAAAAGCTCGCCAAAGAGAGATGGGCTCAGAGGATCGAGCAGTTCACGCAGAAGTACAACCTGAGTCAAGACGACCTGAAGAACTTTCTGAGAAACTACGAGGAGGCCAATGTGGCCGGTATTCGTGTGGACTCAACCAGACCTCGATGGGATTTTCCTGGGGCTTTTTATTTTGTCGGGACTGTGGTGTCAACCATAGGTGAGCCGTAGAAACATGTTGATGTCAAGATTCCATTCATCGAACAGTTGTGTTTAGAAAAAAAGTCAGACTGTATTTCAACATGTATTAATCTGTTTTAGCAATTTAGCGTGCAATACGCAACAGGTTGCTACATGGTGAACTAGTGTATATAGTTTTGCAACATCAATGTAGCTATTAATGACGTTTACACATTAGATGGGGTTTTCCATTGCATTTGTATAATCAAAACACTATTGGTTTAACAATCTGATTTAATTGGTTGCATTAAAGGCAATTAACCGCGTTCGCTATTTTCAGCATTTCGAAAACCTGTTTCTGCTGTTGCTGCTGTTCTCTCGCGTGTTAGGGAAACCATTTAACGTAAGTCGATCAACTGCGTTTTGCCAAAAAACAAGTTTAATACGCTCTCCGTCAATGTATCAGATTTGTTTTAACAGTATAATGTATGTTTTAAATCGGATCATTTTCCATGCAAATCATCTGACAGTGCGTGAAATACGTTCACGGAGAAACATGAAGAGCAGGGATAAGTTGCTGGTAGCCTATTGTTAATCTCCTCTCTAATCCTTTCTTCTCCTGTGTTTAATAAAATAATAATTTAATCTAATTAATGTGTCCAATATCTAGTTTCATCTATGTGATATTAGTAATCATTTATTTTACCCTTTAAAAGCAGGATAACAGCTTAAGTGTATACACACTGAGACCACATGAAAGAGTGGGAAAAGATTTTCATAAATTTGCCAGGTGTTACATTACTGAATCTTGTATCTACCATAGAAATCTCTACAAGATTGTGAATTGTATATATAATCACTGCTGAGAAAGTCTGCTTAACCCTGGATCATGCCATTGTTGTGGCTGAAGGATTATGTATCAGTTGGTATTTGAAATGGGTTACATGAATAGTATATTGGTGGCTGCTGTCACCAATGGCAACCTATTTCTAATTCTAGTGGTTTGAGAGGGGAAAGTGGGGTTGCCTGAATGCTGAAAGTGATTGGAGCCAGAGGTTCATGTGGGATTTGGTGCACATGCTGCTTATTAAGGGACAATTAAGACTCAGTTTCTAATTAGCTGCCTGCAGCAATATGACATGGCACATTGGCTGTAGATGCTGTCATCCAGTTATAGAAAAAAAACAGAGGAAGGTTGAAAAAATTTAGCTAAATTAGTACTAAATGTGACAAGCACAAACATTTGTAAGTAAATTAATTTCTGTAAGTTATGTAAAAAATAATAATAAAGTAGTAGTAAATAATAATAAATAATAGTAATAAAGATACATCAAATAAAAAATATACATCTGAAAACAATGTTAAAGTAATAGTTTACCCAAAAATGTCTTAGCTTGGAATTGTTCGAGATAGGTATGGCTTTCTTTCTTATGTGCAACACAAACGGAAATAATTGGACACTGAACTGGTAATTCATTATAGTTTTACAAAAAATGGCTTTATCTTGTATTTTTAGTCATTTATATATCTTTGGTACTTTGTGTATTATATTATATATTTTGGTGTTTTGTGTTTTTGGTTATTTATCCTTTCAGGAATGCTGTTTTAATGAAAAGCACTTTGGCCAGTTCGAGTTGTTGTTAAATGTGCTAGATAAAAAAAGACTATGTTAAGGGGAGCTAAAGCAGTTTTTTTTTGTAAAAACTGATTTTTTTATCTGTTTTTCCCACAGAGTAATCGTATGGTGCTTTTGTTTGTCTTTTTTTACAAGCCCTAGTGCCCATTTAATGTAGTTGTCTGGAAAATAGTGACCAGTACAATTTTCAAATTTTTGTGCGTCTGGTAATGATAAATGTGATGCTTATTGTTTGCTGTGACAGGATTGATAATTTACAATATGTCCTCAATATGTTTTCTTTGTGTTTGGTGCAGGTTTTGGGATGACAACACCTGTTACTATTGCAGGCAAGATATTCCTGATCTTTTATGGCCTCATTGGCTGTGCCGCTACAATTTTGTTCTTTAACCTTTTCCTTGAACGCGTCATCACCGTAATCGCTTTTGTCTTGAAGTTCTGTCACGAACGCAGAGAACAACGCAAAGCTGGTCCACCTCAAAACTGCCGACGTCCTTCCACAAGCAGCAGAGAGCGACGTACAGACAGCTTGGCTGGATGGAAGCCTTCGGTGTATTGTGTAATGCTCATCTTAGGAGTTGCCGCCATCTTGGTTTCTTGCTGTGCATCGGCCATGTATTCCTCAGCTGAGGGCTGGGAGTACCTGGATTCCCTCTATTTCTGTTTTGTAGCATTCAGCACAATTGGCTTTGGGGACATGGTGAGCAGCCAGCGTGAGACATATAAGGCTCAGACAGCCTACAGGGTCGGAAACTTCCTATTCATCTTAACGGGAGTGTGTTGCATCTACTCGCTGTTTAATGTCATTTCCATCGTTATCAAGCAAGTTCTCAACTGGCTTCTGCAGAGGTTGGAGACTCCTTGCCGTTGCCCAGGCCGAGGGAACCACCATCCACGGAGAAACGTGGTAGTGCCTGGGCACATGAGAACCCGTCGCGACAACTCCATTGAGACAGATGTAGTCAATGATAGTGAGATCGATGGACGTAGAATGTCTGGTGAGATGATCTCCATGAAGGACTTCCTGGCCGCTAATAAGGTTAACCTGGCCATCATGCAGAAGCAGCTGTCAGAGATGGCCAACGGGCATCCTCGCCAATCAGGGTCCAGCTCACGAAATGAGTTCTCAGGAGGAGTCGGTGCACTGGGAATAATGAACAACCGTCTGGCAGAGACAAGTGTAGATAGATAAGTCCATCATACAGTTAAAAATGCATGGGGTACATTTTTATGTTGCTCTGGCCATTATGACTTACATTAACATCCAAAATCTTTCAGTAACAGATGACATTGCTTTAATTAGGCTATTGATATGGAATTCTGCTGTGTGTATTTTCAAACACAAAAGTACTATCCTCATTTTTAATATGTAAAAATGTACTAAGTGCACCTTTACACTTAATCCAGTGATGTCTATAGGACATCCAGTACAAATACTACATGATCACTTTTTGACAAGCAAAATAATAAATCAGTGTTATTATGTAGGAATAAGAATCTTAAAGACATCTGCTATATCTATCATCCCAAAAAACTATAATCTCTTTAATTAAGCCATGGAAACTTGTAGAGTACATTAACTTACAACAACACAGATGTACAGTTCATTATTAGTGAGCTTGTCCTAATACCATGTCCTTAGTTTTCACTGCCATTTAAACACTTATTACAGTATGTACAGTATATAGTAATATGTTTATTATGGCACCTAAACATTGTGACTCAGAAGGGTGAAATGCGGGATACAGGAAACAAGAAGGTAATGAGAAAATGAAGAAAACAATTGCTTATGTTGCGACAGAAATACTAAAAATATATCTGTTGTCTGTGGTTATGTACATGATGAAACGTACATTTCAGCAAATCATTAGCATATCTGCACTGCATGAGTAATGTCTTAATTCGTTAAGGCAAACATAGCTTCAACTTTGTCTTCCCAATTCATATTCAAGGACATTTGACTACAAGTAGAAGCAAGGCTGTATCATAATTACTGTTCTATATACATACATTGCCGAAAGATGTACTGTGAAAGTAAACTGTGTAGATAATAAACCAGATAATGAACACCATTCGTGAGTGAAACACTTACAGTTTGTAACATCTTGACTAAATAAATTAATCTGAACACTCCGTCTTGTCTTGTGCTTACTGAATTATGGTCTTTATTATGGTTTGTGAGTGTGTGGCTTATCAAACAAAATACTCATATAGCTAATGGTTCTTAACACTCATATATAAAGACGAAATGGAATCTTTAGAACACATTTCCAGAGCTATTGTGTTCTAACACAAACAGGTAAGCCTAACAATAATATCCTGTTATGATGTTAGTTGCCATGGAAACTATTACTCTAAAGGTGTAAGAAGAATATCTTACATCTACCAAACATTGATGCAACACTTATGAGCCTTTTAGTTACAGAATATGGGTTGTATGGGTGGGATGCTAGTACCACTATGAGGAGTGTTACCTTTGTGAAGGGTCTGTAAGCCGTCACGACTGTCTTTGTCTCTGGCTCTTCAGTGCTGGCTCTAATAGGACCACATTAGAGCCGACGGTCCTATTAGAGGTATTAGAGCCTCTAATAGGATCGCTATTGTAGGTCAAGAATAACTCTTGACCTACAATAACAGAATGCAACATACATGACTACAAAGATACTGACAAAGTCCATATATCTATGATGTGTAATCAAGGGATGGTAGTCACATTTAATTAAACACAATTTTGGTGACCCACTTTGAATATTTGTTTTAAACCTATATAATAAATGCATATATTTATGCTATTGATTTTATATTAATTCATTTACCTTGTGTGGTCATATGGAGTATGAATTTGTTGTTAAAGAAAATGCAGTTTTTGTTTTTGTATGTTGGCTGTATGGGTTTTATTGAAATACTGGTGACCCATTTTTCCTAGTTAATGTTCATTTCTACACTAAATGAAGAAAATGTCAAAACTTCTTTGTAAATGTTAATGCATTATTAACCAAAATGAACTAGCAATAAACATTATAATGAAAATGACATATTTGTCAGATATGGTAACCCATACCCGAAATGTGACCTCTGCATTTAACCCATCACTGGTGAGGAGTGCAAGTCATGGTGAGCAATCGTGGGTTGGGTGCCTTGTTCAGGGGCACTTCAGTTGGTACCTGCCAGTGCTGGCATTAAACCAGCAACCGGCATTAAACCAGCAACCTTCTGACTGTTCACTAACCAGTAGGCCACAACTGCCAATATTATAATATTAAATATATTTATATATTTACATTAAACAAGATTTGATGTTATGTTGTTAATGATGTTAATTACTGTTCTCCTTGCAAAGTTTCTTTACCTAAATTTTAGTAGGATTGGCTAAACAGTAACGTACATACAGAACGCGTTTCGTCTTTTGTCCCGTGAGGTATCCGTAGTGACGTTTATTTTGGGAGACCAGCAATAGTGAAGATGGTGAGTGAGACAGCAATTTATTTACTAACACATTTATTCTTTAGTTTTGTATGGTTTTTCCGCATTAACTGTACAGTAAATTGAAAATGTAATGTGCAACAGTTTTGAAAACTGACCAGTTTACATTTATTCATTTAGCAGACGCTTTTATCCACAGCGACTTACAAAAGGCGAGAGCATTAAACATTTTGTCTTAAGAACAAAGTCAACGATGTTTTAATAGCAGACATGAATAACCCCTCACAGTAAACACGCCTTCATGAAACATTGACTCCTTCTAAAAATCGTTACAATAAACTACTAACGCGCATATTATATGTTTTAACCTTTATGTAATTCAAATTTTGCGATTTTAACATGTTTATTGTGTGGTTTTGTTTCATTCTTACAAGCTGCACTATACTGTAACAATAATATTTAAATTATCTGATTTTTTGATACAAATCAATAAATGTGTGTGTGTTTTGGACGGTATTCCTGATTATATTCCTTTCATTGTTCTGCTTTACTCAGAACTAACTTTACATTTCAAAGCTTTCTTATGTTTACTATAACCAGCTGCCGTTTTGGTGATTTTTAATGTGTGTATATATATATATATATATATATGCAGTCAGTTATCCTCAGGTTCACACAGGGTTTCTAGTAGAGTTAGAGTTGTTTATCACATTTTCTTTCACGTTTCACTAAAATTAGACAAATTTGTGAAACATTGTTTTAGAATTTGAAATATTAAACTTTTGTTCAGTTGTGAAATGTTTTGCTTAAGAAATGTTGATGCGCTGTATGTTTTAAAATAATTCAAAGACATATACAATATAGCCTAAAATACAGAGACACAATCATAACGTTTTTAAAATGTTAACGTTTAACATTTTAGTTGTTCATAACTTAAATTACAAACGGCTTATGACATACTACAACATTTGTGCAGAAAATTTTAAACAGACTGCTCCCTAACCGTGGGATTGAACCTACAACTTTTGTTTTAGTACTTCAGTTCCCTAACTATTAGGCTCCTACAGCTGTGCTCTGTTTGTTTAAGTATTAGCTTTTAATCATTCCTTTTTTTACCACAGGGCCAGAGTCAGAGTGGAGGACATGGACCAGGGGGTGGAAAGAAAGATGACAAGGTGAAAGTTTAAAGGAATAGTTCACCCAAAAATGGAAATTTAGCTCATAATCATCTTCATTCCATTCTAGGTGTATTTGACTTTTCTTCTTTTATATGACTTGGTATATGACAATCAGAGTCATATTCATTAATATCCTGTCTCTTCCCAGCTTTGTAATGGCATTGAATAGTGACCGAAATTTTGAAACTCCAAAAAGTGCATTCATCCTTTGTAAAAGTAATCCATAAGACCATATGACTTAAGGCGATTAATTTTTTGAGGGTATTTAGCGATTGATGTATCACTTTGAATGTAAACATATCTATATAAATATGTACACTCAACGCTGGCTCTACATCATAACTTTAAAACTCATTGCTTCACACTGTTTCAGCATTATCAACATGCTGCCGTATTTGAATTTAGCACTCTTGTCAGTTTGTGTACGTGATGTATCGATCGCTTAATAAGCTCAAAAATTGGTATATTAATGGTAAAATGGTAAAATATGGTAAAATAATTGGTTTCTTTCACAGACGTATTGTTTCACTTCAGAAGATATTTATTAATAAACTGAAGTTGTATGGATCACTTTTATTATGGATGAATGGATGCACTTTTTGAAGCTTCAAAATCTTGGGCACTATGCAGTCCATTATAAATCTGGGAAAAGCAAGGATATTATTTAATATAACTCTAATTGTGTTTGTCTGAAGAAAGTCATATACACTTAGGATGGTATGAGGGTGAGTAAATTATGAGAAATTTTAATTTTGGGTGAACTTTACCTTGGAGGTTTTAAATGGGCATCAGTCATTGTTTATCTTTCTTATCCTGATAGTCCTATTTAATGACTATTTGTATTGGAGCAGGACAAAAAAAAGAAATATGAGCCACCCATTCCAACTAGAGTGGGCAAGAAGAAGAGAAAAGCCAAGGGACCTGATGCTGCCAGCAAACTGCCTTTAGGTACAGGAAGTGCTTTTGAACCCCACAATATGTGTATCATTGTTTTATTACACCCGCTTGTTAAGAACTGCAGTTCATTGTGATACAGATCTTATCTTGGAGCAAGGTTTTGCGTTAATGTGAATATTGTTCTGTGATGCGTGTCTTTCGCTGTGTATAGTCACTCCTCACACACAGTGCAGGCTGAAGCTCTTGAAGCAGGAGAGAATTAAAGATTATCTGCTAATGGAAGAGGAGTTCATCAGAAACCAGGAGCAGATGAAACCTCTGGAGGAGAAACAAGAGGTGTTTCATCAATTCAGTCATGAATTTATGTATATATATACACACATCCATATATATGTGTGTGTGTGTGTGTACATATCTGTGTATATAAATATAATTTCTATAGTGGCCTAATTAAAATTATATCATTAGTTATGCAATCAGTTATGCCGTTACTACAAGATTTTAAAAGGTCATTCAAATTTGTTTGTTAAAAAGTCTGAGAGCTTTCTTTGTTGTCTGAAATTTCTATTTTCTTGGGTCCTAGGAGGAGAGGTCAAAGGTAGATGATCTCAGGGGTACACCTATGTCTGTGGGAACACTTGAGGAGATCATTGATGACAATCATGCCATAGTCTCCACATCTGTGGGTTCAGAGCACTATGTCAGCATTCTCTCATTTGTCGACAAAGATCTTCTGGAGCCAGGATGTTCTGTCCTACTCAACCACAAGGTAAAACATCCACCAAGTCATCAAGACCTTTAACATAATCTGAATGCATTTTTTCTGATAGACTGTGGTAGTTTTTTTTAATTAGACTAACTTGTTGTTCTTATTTGTAGGTCCATGCTGTCATCGGAGTGCTGATGGATGACACAGACCCTCTCGTTACAGTGATGAAGGTGGAAAAGGCTCCACAAGAGACGTACGCAGACATTGGTGGACTAGACAGTCAGATTCAAGAAATTAAGGCAAGTAAAAAGACAAATCTTTGTTGGATCTGGTCAGATGGTTTGATGCATGTACAAATATGGTAATTACTGTGAAGGCACAATTGCTGTAAAGGCACAAAGTTCTAGAAGGCCAAGTTCATAAATATTAAGCAGTTGTGTAGTTTGTTTACAGTGTTTTGTTTAAACTGTAACGGTTACTCAAAGTATCAGGACCAGTTGTGTGACTGTTACCTTGACCTGTAGGAGTCAGTGGAGCTGCCTCTAACCCATCCAGAGTATTATGAGGAAATGGGCATTAAGCCTCCTAAAGGAGTAATTCTGTACGGCCCACCTGGAACAGGTGAGTCCCAGCATCAGTCATTTTTCTCATAATCATTTCATTCTTCTAATTATCATTTCATTATAAATTGAAGAAAAATTTTATTGTCATTTGTAATACTTAATGGTTCTTGAAACTCACAAATGACGGTAATGTTTTTGTGGTAATTGACTTTGTGAGAATGATTTTGTGTTGACTGTCAGCCTCAGGAGATAAAATTACTTTTCTTGTCATGTTAAGAGTTTTTTTGACATTTCAGACTAAATGTCTAAATACAGTTTTAAAGCTGATTTTAAAATGTACACTTAAACTGAATGTGTTACAGGATTACAAATGTAAGCTAAAAAAAAGTTGTCAGTCAGGTAAGGGCTAGCTAGTTTGGTACACAAAAAGAGGGAGTTGTGCTAAATGTTTTTTTAGAAAGTCATAAGACACCAATGTGTTTTGTATTTGTGGAAGATGTAATTTAATAGTGGTAATAGGATGGGGTGACATACCATGTTATTCATCATATAATTTCTCTGTATGTCAGGTAAAACCCTCCTTGCCAAGGCAGTGGCCAATCAGACATCGGCAACGTTTTTGCGGGTTGTGGGATCAGAGCTTATTCAAAAGTATCTTGGCGATGGCCCTAAACTAGTACGCGAGTTATTCAGGGTGGCCGAGGAACATGCACCATCTATTGTCTTCATTGATGAGATTGATGCCATTGGAACGAAGAGGTAGAGCATCACTGCAGCCTGCATTTATATCATGTGATTCCGAACAACATCTAAGGTTGATGGTCATGGTATACACTGGGTACGTCTTGCAGATATGACTCAAATTCTGGTGGTGAGCGTGAAATTCAGAGAACCATGTTGGAACTCCTCAACCAGCTGGATGGCTTTGACTCACGTGGAGATGTAAAGGTCATTATGGCTACCAACAGAATAGAAACCCTTGACCCTGCCCTTATTAGACCTGGTAAGAGACTTACTGTTTGAAACCATCTAATTATGAATGTGGTTGTGTGAGGGAGATATGAAATATAGAAATATTCCCTTTTCTCTGTGGCAAAAAAGCACATAAATGTCATCATTGTATATGTCATGTTTCCCAGAAGGCAAAGAGACATACACATTTCTGCTAATTGCACTTAAAAGTAATGCCACATAATTTTTTAAATAAAATTTATCACTATGAGGTTGATTGCAACCTCAATTTTTAGGCAGTTTATCCTGACCTCAAAACCTCAACTGTGCTAAAAAGGCTAATAGTTTATTTTAGGTGTGCTGCCAGGACATTCCTCATCTCCTCACTGTCTCTTGTGACCTTCAGGTCGTATCGACCGTAAGATTGAGTTCCCGTTACCAGATGAGAAAACCAAGAGAAGAATCTTCCAGATCCACACTAGCAGAATGACTGTGGCAGAGGACGTGAACTTGGATGATCTCATCTTGGCTAAAGATGACCTTTCTGGAGCCGATATTAAGGTTTGTTGATATGTGTGTTTTTTTTTTCAATAAAATGTGTCCTGTGCTGCAAGTCAAAATGAGGAAAATTAAAAATTAGTTATTGTTAATTTTACATTCTCCATTTAAAAAAAAACGTGCAAATTGTGTATGATTTGTTGGACTCTAAAAATAAATGAATGAGCATTAGTCTTAAGAAGCAGAAAAATGGCAGTTTTCTATGGATTAATAAAACATTGGAACGCTTTAGGAAGGTATACCTCTTAGACCTCTCAGAAAATGTACAAATAAAGATAATTTTAGATGTTTAACTGATATTTGGAGCATTGAGATTGGTAGACAAGGGGTTATTGAACTCATTTTTCAAAAAACTCAAATTAGACCAAAATTAAAAATTTTCACTTGTTTTGTCTATTACTTGTAACAAGCCTGTGCTCATTCTAACTGACTTTGCACAGGTCACATATAGCTTTAATTAACTAAAAATTCAGAGCATATTCAGTAAGCAATAGAAAGATATGTTCCTAGAAATAAATGTTTTGGAAAAAATGTAAAACATTTCTTGTTTCTGAGCAATTTTAAGCGTTGCAGGCGATCTCTGCTGCCCTCTTGTGTTGTTTTTTATCTTTTAAATTTTCTGAATGTACTGTAGAGTAATTTAGTTGTTTATTGTGTCGTTTCTGATTTCCCCTCCAGGCCATCTGTACAGAAGCAGGGCTCATGGCCCTTAGAGAACGTAGGATGAAGGTTACTAACGAGGATTTCAAGAAGTCTAAAGAAAACGTTTTGTATAAGAAGCAGGAGGGCACCCCTGAGGGTCTCTATCTTTAATTTTTCCCCAATTCCCATTTCTATGTGCATGTGTCAGTGCAGATGTCCCTGCTGAGTGTACCCCAGGCTAAATTACGCATGTGACTTTCTTTTCTGGCAATTCTGGCTATTTTTTGGTCTTTATGATTAGAAAATAAATACTGAAGCTGCATCAGAGAAATGTGAATGTTTCATTTTTGTAGCTGTCAGAATGTGATTGATGATCTAAATTTAATTGAACTAAACAAAAAAATAAACATCTTGAGGTTTACCCTCAACAATTAAGTTTTTTTTATTAATTTTAATTTAAAGGGGCCTGGTTATATGACAAAAAGTTCATCTGTAAATTATTTTGTAAAACAATAAGGCAATTGTGTTTAATAAATTTTTGTTATTTTAACATTCTTTGAAATTATTGTAAGAAAATGTACTAAAAAGCATTTTTCTGAATTTTGTTATTGTAATCATCAAACAGTGGCAGTAACGGGGCCTACAGAGAAAGCATTCATTTCCCTTCAGAAGAGATTTTACTAATTACTAGAGGACCAGTTGTCATGCAGTTTGTCTTTTCCCATGCTTGACTCTGCAGAACTTGACATAATTAATATAGTGTTTAGATAGTTCCCTTTTCATTCTCTGTTCCCCTTTTAATTATTTAAAATGACCACACACACTATGCCACGATAACTATGCAGCAATTCTGTTTGAATACATTATAGAAGCGCTCCAGTATAACTTAAACACTGTACATGTGCTTAAGATCAATCAAGATAAAACACATTAAAAGTGGGTGTTTTGAATGCCATTTTTTTGCATTGAATAAAATGCTTGTAAAAATATAAAACCCAAGAATTACAAACAGTTTGAAGACTGCTACCCTCTATGTTCTTTAGTGACCTCTGCAAATCAGCTTGAAGACTGTAATGAAAAACATCCCTGATATAAAGCATCCAACGAAAGTCTCCAGTCAGCAGATTGCAGCCAGTCTGCGGCCCTTCACACGATCACTCTCCTTAAATCAGTCAGAGCACGCCTGCAAATCAATGCACATTCAGCAGAGACCAGCACACTTAAAAGCTGTGCACAAAACCCCTGACAGTGATAGAAATGCTAAGCTTCTCAAAACGTTTATGGGAGACCATTAACCATATTATGAATAATCAAATTAAGAGATAATATCTATGTACAATTTAAGAACACACTACAAGTTAAATGACCTTCCACGGTAAGGACACCAGGTGTCACCTGTGACCATTTTAGTATAACATGATTTCTTGGTAAATGTAACCAGGTGGTCAAGACAGATTACAGACTGGTTCTACTGGGAGTGGGGATCACATTAGTTCAGTTTATTACTGTTTCATTATAGTTGTTGAAATAAGATTAAATGTAAATGTGTAAATGAAATAGGTATATGGTTTCAATTTACTTAGGGCCAAAATGGGTTCTGGTAAATCAGTGAACAAGGGACTGAGTATTACGTGCAATCTTTGGTTGAGGTCAGTGCAATGCACAACTTTGTTCTTTCATCAATGAAAACTTAGCAGGGCTTTGTTGACTGGTAGTGTACAGGTGATTTGCTCATGAGTTGTTCATTGGCCAATAGAAAGTGGAGAACGTTCTATGTGGGAAGAACCTGATGCACACACTATAAGCCTTCTCATACTGCAGTTTGGAATAACATGAGCAAATGTAATCAAATACCTATACTGACTCCAAAGCATAAAAGAGAAATATTATAAATAACGTTAATCAATACCATCTTAAAGGGATTTCTGTCTAACACCATTGCCTGGTGCATTGCAGGTCCAGGGCGGCCAATAATGCCCCCCTTAACATTGTGTATAATATTGCAGGTCTGCGTTAACCAATCAGGTGCTCTGTAACAAAAGGACGCGGCAAATTCTGAAGCGAAGGGAAATCCAGGCTGATCCTTCCGCTTTAAGAAACTAGCGCCACACAACCGGAATCGTTTAGGTTAGAGACTATCCTCCTCAAAAGTTGTAGATCATACAGAGGTTTTTCAAGTCTAAAAGCGGTTGCAGTAATTTTGCATTAGTTTGAAACGACTGTCCTAACCATATTTTATTGCACACAAATCAATATAAGCATTATTGAATTTGTTTATGCTCTTAATTCTTGTGAAAATGTGTCTGTATCTAATAATGGTATTTAAAAACGTTTAACTGGGGTTGATAACATGAACCACAC
Source organism: Botia kubotai (assembly GCA_036877585.1). Classification (NCBI taxonomy): domain Eukaryota; kingdom Metazoa; phylum Chordata; class Actinopteri; order Cypriniformes; family Botiidae; genus Botia; species Botia kubotai. The sequence continues at coordinate 12,859 of JAZGTI010003503.1, read as the reverse complement.
CAGTTTCTATATTACATGAGCACAAACTGTTGTTGCTTACATAACCTTGATTTACTGCTGCCACAGACTTCCACTAGACCATTAATTTTTATTTTTATCTTTGACAGTAAATTACAAAATGAGCAATCGATTTGTCAGCAGCTGTCAAAGGGAATAATTATCAAGATATTTTATCAGGAAGTGTTGTGTGCACATAGGTACTGTTTGGAACGGAGTTGCATGAATCCATTATCTTGATGCTCAAGTATTTCAACAGAACATAAACACCATTTACTGCATCGTTGTAGAAATAGTGGGCGCTTCGGTCTGAGTGCGCTCTAACGGCCCGTGTCATTGGCCGAGAGGGAAAGGCAGGGCCGTTCCGCTTGCACCAAGTCAGGAAGTGAGTGGCGGATGAATACACGTTCCGATCTTACAGAGTACAGAGCCAGAGCTGCACCAGAACAGTAGACGCGCATCCTGGAGAGACCTGCGTGTAGTCTAGTGTGGAGATTATCAACCTCTGTTTTCTTCAAACATGGTACGTAATCTATAATGTCTTAAACTGCTTAATTGATATTTGACGCAGTTAGACATTTAGGGTCTAACTGCATGTTTACCAAAATGAGATTCTTTTACTTAGAAACGGCAAGGTAATAAAAGCGTCCGATTATAGATGTAACTTTCGGAGATCGTCTGATATAGGAAGAAACATATTTTAAACATTTTATAGTATTCAATTGACTGTTTTTCATTCTAAGTATAATGTAGCGGTGCAACAGTCAGAATGGAACCTGAATCCAAAACTGCGCAATTACATGATGTAGATGATGTAAATGATGTAGAATAAGTCATTTTCTTCTCCGGAATAAATGCAGTAAATTATTTACTTATGTTTAACAATACGACGCGAGAATTTCTATTTAGGTCTACATGACAGCATACTGAAAAATTATGTTTGTTATTTTTACCTGTCTATTAGACAGGCTGGTTATCCCAGGGTTCGGGGTACAGGGTCAGTGGGTTGGGATGGTGAGATTGTGAATTCCGATGTTTTGAAATTTGATGGATTTGATAGAAGATCATGATAGAAGTACCTCCATGAGGATGTACCTCCGCCGCCGTCTGTTGCATCATCTAGGCTGTCTCTCTTCCTGCACCCTCTATAGAACGAATTTCAGAGGCAGGGCTAATTTTCCGTTTTAAAACCAGTTTACAGACATTTAAAGGCCTTACCTCCAACAGGCAGTTGTATTTCATCACAATATTAAATTCATGGAAGGGTGTATCTTATGGCAATGGTCTCAGAGTGTCCTGTAATTTTCCTGTAGTCATTGTAGCTTATGCAAATAAAAGGTGTGTCGTGGTGAAATATCTGTCATCTGGCTTTTGTTGGCTGTTGAATGTGAGAGGTGGTGTTTGGCAGTTCATAAATGATGTAATTGTGGTGCGTTCTAGTAAACCAGTAATGGGGTTTATTTAGAAAAGAAAAAATATCAAATATAATTAATGTAATATCTAAGACATTGACGTTAAAGGAAGCAAATGAAGACTTCTGCTTCTCAGAATTATCCAATAAGAAAAAACGTTTCAGAACAGACTGTTGAAATAAAAGATCTGGTACAAGGTCTGAAAACAAAATTTACTGTATTTCAGCAATTAAGTTGTTTTTTAGGAAACAAATCTGAAACATTGTGTGTGTGAAGATAATTTAATCTCCAGGGCATCTGTATATATGGCCAGTATGTGTTCTAATAGCATCGGGTAGGATAAAGCTGTGTTGGATGAAGTTATGATGTAATGGTCCCTCAAACTCCTGGTTTATGTGTTGAGACTCTTGAGGATTGTGCTGTGTATACTGACCTACATTTTTTTGGTCTGCCATTTTTTAATGAGCAATAGAACAGCATTATAGACAAACTTATCCCATCACAGACAGGTGACATTTGTGTCTTATGTCATACATCATTTGTTTTGACCAGAAGCACAGTTTAACGCTTGTGCCAGCTGCAAGGTAAACTGTTCTTCTGATAACAGCAGTAACTAATTCTAACAAGATTATCAGGATTCAGTGTCATTGTATAATGTAAACTGGCTAAATGCCTTATTGCAGATGAAGGAAAGTTAAGATCCTGCTGTAAAAACACTGCTAGATGGAGCCCTAGTACTCAGTTTAATGAGACAGCAACCTGACATGTATTTGCTAATTCTAGGTACTGTACACAGCATATAATAAATTTGGTGATGTTCCCTGGGTCATTTAATTCTCCATGTTTTTCTTGGTATGCTCTGCATTATCTCAACAATTATCAACAACAATTACTGGCTAAAAAGTACAATGTGTTGGGAAAATCATTAGCCAAGCACCCTAACTCAGACATTTTACCTACAGATTAAGAAGCAGGACAGCTGGCACACAAACAAGGTCTTCTGTTGTCAGATCACTCTAATTTTTCATCATATTCACATGCATCTGACATTATCATAAAACGACATCATTGTATGTAAATATGCAGTGTAATATCAGGGGCTGAATTTGTGGTACATTTCATTATTGTGACACATTATTTAATAGCTGCTCTGTTAGTGTGATAGTGAGGTAAATTCTGATTGTTTATGTATAAAATGTGCTGGTTAAAACATTTAAAAATAAAAAGGAACTGCAATATTATAAGACAATATTATAAAAAGGTCATTAACATTAGTTGCAATGCAATGTAACACTTTTTGTAACAGTATTTATAAATCTTGGTTAATGTTCATTTCTACATTTAATACATGTTTCCATTTCAGGTTTAGGTTATAGATTAAAATGAGTTGATGTATTATGAACGAACTTGAATTAACAACGCTATATAGTAGTAAATTATAATAACTTGGTAGTTTGTGATACCTAATAAGGTAACAACTGTTAACAGATTAAACCTTGTAACATTGTACCTCACTGTACCCGTTTTAAAACAAATTTCCTGTTATTCAGTGATTCAAGCATGTTTAAAAAGCACAGGAGCTGGGGAAAGTCAGGTCAAATCACTTACACTACTCAGCAATCTGAGATGCCAAACAGTTAAAAACACAATTAATTTTTCCATGTATATTATATATTAAAGTCTTGTAAAAAGACAGTACAGATAAATGTAAGATTTATTAAATGAGACAAACATTCTAATGCAGTGGTCACAATGACATCATTGTGAAAAAGGCCTATTTTACAATGAACAACCAATAGATTTCAGTTACTGTGGTTGCCTATGCTGTTATAATAGTTTTGAGTATCTTATTGTTTCAGCATTCGGGTGCATTCTGCATGACAGAAGATGGGACTGTAGGGGTTCAAATTTCTTGTGGGTTGGTTTTTGTTATACTAGTGTGGTCACGGTTTCAGGAAATGATTGGTATATTGATGTTGAGGTTCACCGATTAGGCAATTTGTGGCAGAAACAGATACCTAATATATGTTACACCCTGACTGGCCAGTAGCAATCCAATTTATTATTTTAGATTATTTACTTTCTTTTTTTATTTATCCCCCTATCTTTTACAAGCATTAAGCCATATGCTGCTGCAAAGTGCACTGTAAAATTCCAGACAACAATTTACATTAATGAAACGTTGAATTATTAGATTATATAGTAAAAACAATAGTCGTTGACTGAACTGGGTTTTGTAATGACCAATATCAGAACTAGTATAATCCAATAAAGAGATCCAATAAGAGATAGCAAATTTATTTTACACAATACTTAATTCAGTTTTCCCAATATTGTCTGTTTATAAGTCTGACACAAAGGGAAATGAACAATTCTTGTAGTTAGTCAAGCCAACACAGCAGTCAGCCGATTCTGATCATTTTAAAATTTGCTTGGCCATATTACCGTTCTGTTACTAACAAACAGTTTATCTGTCTCTGTTAAAGATCATTATGACATCAGAAATGTGTCACTTCCTATGACATCAGAAATGTGTCTGTTCCTGTCAGCCTGTAGACTAATGTAGACTAAACCTGTATGACTAAATTACTATAAACAAGTTCGGGCAAAACAGCATGATGTTGCAAATGTACATTTTGGGAATTGTTTAATCTCAAAACACTTGCTCAAATGTGTGCGTTTATGATATTTCTATCGATCTGCAAACACTACATTCCATTTATTGCCCATTAAAAAAGAGAAATGGTTCAAATAAAGATTCCTATAGTTGTCCATGGTCTGTGCTGGATGGCAGGGAGTCCCAGAACAGCTGCGTCTGTTCCTCTAGTGCAGACCCGCAGGCAGGGGCTTGGGAGTGGGCTTATGGGGGTTGCCTGGGTACTGGGCACATGGGCATGGGGAAATAAATAAGACATACAGCTACCAACAGGAAGGCCCTCCTACCCAGCAAACACTCTTTTTACATTAGACCTGCCAGTTCAACCACAATTGCATCTAGTATGCATGCATTAAAAAGGCTCTTTACTTAAGTGTCAGCTGCATGTTATATCGTCTGAGTCTTGTTTCTTAATGCATACAGGAAGTAGAATAATTAGAAAACATGATTGAACTGAGGACTGCTTTTAGCCCATTAGCCCCACTCCACCCCTTTATAATGGGGTTATTTGTTTTCCTATCAGCCCACATACACTTAGCTTATGAGATTCATGCGGTAAGCTTTTGTCACTGCATTGTGAACCTCAAGCCTGGACCCTACTGGTCAACACAGTGTAATTTGATGCCAGTAGACAGCAGTAACATATTATAGTAACTAATTTGGTTTTGTTTGGATATCACGTGAGGTCTAAAAGGGCTTGACTAGGTTTTATTCATGTAGAATAATTGATCTGTTGAAAAAGAGTTTGAATAAGCCTGTATTTTTGGGACTTTCTATTTCTGTAATATGACAATTATGTTCTTGCTAAATTTTTTAATTTAGAGTGCGAACAAACTTGCCTGAAGCATTAAATGTTAGCATCCCTTACCATGTTTGTGCTATAGTCATGAATGATAGCTTAAATCAGGCTACTTTGGGAGCTCTTAGCATTGGGCTTGTAATTAGTTTTGTAGGAACAATCCTAAACACCCTAATAACTGCATAGTTAAAAAATACAATTTACCATAATACAAAAAATACAATTTACCATAACTGTTTTTCCTGGTTTATAGAATAAGCATATTTGTGTTTTGTATCTAATAAGTAACCATCTCTTTGTCTTGTGTTATTAGGCTGATCAGTTAACAGAGGAGCAGATTGCAGGTGAGAGCTGATGCACATAGTCTGATAGCTTTTTTTAGTTGTTTTGAGGCACGCACTAAATAAAGCTTACTGCTCTCTACCCATCTCCACCCAGAGTTCAAGGAGGCGTTCTCCTTATTTGATAAAGATGGTGATGGCACCATCACAACCAAGGAGCTGGGCACAGTGATGCGGTCGCTGGGTCAGAACCCCACAGAGGCAGAGCTGCAGGACATGATCAATGAGGTGGACGCTGATGGTGAGTGGATATGAAAAGTAACAATGAATTAACATCAATGAATGCAATGTTTCACATTACATCACCTGTTCCAACTTCCTACACTATATTGCCAAAAGTATTCACTCATCCATCCAAATAATTGAATTCAGGTGTTCCAATCACTTCCATGGCCACAGGTGTATAAAATGAAGCACCTAGGCATGCAGACTGCTTCTACAAACATTTGTGAAAGAATGGGCCGCTTTCTTTTGAATTCCAGCGTGGTACTGTGATAGGATGCCACCTGTGCAACAAGTCCAGTCGTGAAATTTCCACGCTACTAAATATTCCACAGTCAGTGGTATTATAACAAAGTGTAAGCGATTGGGAATGACAGCAACTCAGCCACGAAGTGGTAGGCCACGTAAAATGATAGAGCGGGGTCAGCGAATGCTGAGGCACATAGTGCGCAGAGGTTGCCAACCTTCTGCAGAGTCAATCGCTCTGCAGAAAGAGCGAAACACAATCAAGTTCATGTGGCCTTCAGATTAGCTCAAGAACAGTGCGTAGATCTCTTCATGGAATGGGTTTCCATGGCAGAACAACTGCATCCAAGCCATACATCACCAAGTGCAATGCAAAGCGTTGGATGCAGTGGTATAAACCACGGCGCCACTGAACTCTAGAGCAGTGGAGACGCGTTCTCTGGAGTGACAAATCATGCTTCTCCATCTGGCAATCTGATGGATGAGTCTGGGTTTGGCAGTTGCCAGAAGAACGGTACTTGTCTGACTGCATTGTGCCAACTGTGAAGTTTGGCGGAGGGGGGATTAAGGCGTGGGGTTGTTTTTCAGGAGCTGGGCTTGGCCCCTTAGTTCCAGTGAAAGGAACTCTGAATTCTTCGGCATACCAAGAGATTTTGGACAATTCCATGCTTCCAACTTTGTGGGAACAGTTTGGGGATGGCCACTTCCTGTTCCAACATGACTGCTCACCAGTGTACAAGGCAAGGTCCATAAAGACATGGATGAACGAGTTTGGTGTGGAAGAACTTGACTGGCCTGCACAGAGTCCTGACCTCAACCCGACAGAACACCTCTGGGATGGATTAGAGCAAAGACCGCAAGCCAGGCCTTCTTGTCCAACATAAGTGTCTGACCTCACAAGTGTGCTTCTGGAAGAATGGTCAAAAATTCCCATAAACACACTACTAAACTTTGTGGAAAGCCTTCCCAGAAGAGTTGAAGCTGTAATAGTTGCAAAGGGTGGGTCAACGTCATATTAAACCCTATGGATTTACAATGGGATGTCACTTAAGTTCATATGCGTCTAAAGGCAGATGAGCAATACTTTTGGCAATATAGTGTACATCACCAGGAAGTTGACATTGGTTAAGGCTGGTCAGGACACTTAAAAAACAGCAATGTACATAGTTGGGGGAAGTATGTCTACAAATGGTTTAACCACAATGTTGTCTGTACAATAAACTGGAATACAGTGCAGTTTTGCAGCTTTTAAGGTGTGTGATTTTGAACAAAGATGTCCTGACCCAAACTCAAGCCACTAATTAAGCTAACGTTTATATATATATCTAGCTGTTCAAACACAGAGCAAAAGTGTGACAGTGCTACAGGTCTTCTTAGTGAAACAAACTTATGAATGACTAAAGTTGTCTTCACATTAAACTATTTTTTAACGTATTTTAACACTGAAAGACCTTTAACTTGATTAGAGATTGGAGAACAGATGTTGTTTCAGTTTTTATGAAGCTGTCATTGGAAAGAGCAGCCTGTCTGTAAAAGCACCTAATCTCATCCACTCATTGCAGTGACATAACAGAATCCATTGGAGCGATAGTCCACTTGCTCAGCCTCAGTAAAGAGTGACATCAGAAAATCAGGAACCTGTAGGCCACAAATCGAGATGATGTCCGATTGGAAAGACTGTTTACAAGTGTTTCCATTGATCTTCATTAAATCATTGAAATGATAGGCCTTCCTCTTCCCTGCTGACATGATCTATATATATGAGCAATAATCCACTCTTCATGCTTGTCATCTCGTTCCCACGCTCTCATCGAACTTGAGTTGCTGGGAAACCTAGGAAGATCTTATTTTAAGAATTGACACTGGAAGTGACCTAGAAATGGCTGATTTCAGCACGATTACATGTTCTCCTTCTACAATAGTGTTACAAGATACAAGTTTTCAATACGAGTTTTAGTGGTTGAAACTCCTGGTCTGTTTTATTATTTACACCACAGACCATTGAAGCACAATCTGCTCCTGAAGACCACAACCTCAAACTTGTTCCATTTAGATTTGCTAATCCTAGATGAGAAGTTTCACACATTAATTTGGTTAATCCAGTCGGGTCTTTATTAAAGCACCTTGACCTGTTAAACTCTTACCTGACATTAAACTCTTTCATGGCCAGCTGCAGGAATCTAGCGTTGTCTCATATCAGGGTTCCCTGTCGTCTTTTATTATTCATCAGAGTCCCTGGAGGACTATAATCCCCTACTAATCCAGTATGAGTCACATGGTTTTTGATCTCCCTCAGCGTATCCCCACCTCCCAGTAGACTCATCACTATGATGGCTCTTTGGTAAACTGTGAGTGACCACTGTTTCCTGGGCACCACTGCAGTTTGCATTATAAATAGTGTAGAGTTTCCTAAGCTAATGAACCCAGGTTGGCATCCCCCAAGGTCTAAAAAAACTTTAGTAGGGTCAATGTAGGGTCAGCTTAGGTGCTCTTTGAGGACACTGAATAATGTAGTACGTTTGTCTTTAATAAAGGTAATACATAGCTATAACATAGCTGTCATGTTTTCTATTTTCTAAGGCAATGGAACCATAGACTTCCCAGAGTTCCTGACAATGATGGCCAGAAAAATGAAGGACACAGACAGCGAGGAGGAGATTCGCGAAGCCTTTCGGGTATTTGACAAAGTAAGTTTAAACTAACTCCTTAGTTTTAGTCTGTATCACAGACTAAACAGAATTGACCCAAGTCTCAAAGTAGTTGCGGTGAGAGTAGATTGTTTTCCCACCCTTATTTGTGGCTCAAATTCCCTCATTCTTATCAGGATGGTAACGGCTACATCAGTGCAGCAGAGTTGCGTCATGTCATGACAAACCTTGGTGAGAAACTGACAGACGAAGAGGTGGATGAGATGATCAGAGAAGCCGACATAGATGGTGATGGTCAGGTGAACTACGAAGGTAAGATCTGATGCCCTCACAAAGGTAAAATCTGATTGCTTACCTCTTAATGCCCATAGCAATTTACTTTATATTACGTATTTATATTATTAAGTCAGTGTGTTAGCATTTTTATATTCATTTTTTCATTTGGGAACAATATCATATGCTATAATAGACCTGTATCACTATATGCATGTATTTTATCATGGTTATACACAACTTTTAGAAATGCACAATATAGAAAATGACAGTTATTAATATTAGTTTAGTATTTAATAATAATGTATTATACCCAAGTACTAATACGATAACCAGTGTTAAAATTGTTTTGTCTGTTTAGACAAAAAAAGTTTAGTGAAAATTCCAAACATGTTTTCAAAGATCAACAGAGTTGAAGTTTTACTTGCATTAACTACAAAAAATGGCCATATGCCCATAATTATACAAACGTGAAAGTTCCACTTTGTTTAGCTAAAAGCAGCTTTTTAATTAGAGCCATATGAACACTATTTGAAAATGTGATGCTAATTACTGTGTGAATTTTGCCTTTTACCTTTTGATTAAAAAATTAATAAACGATTTAACAATTTAGCAGCTCACTGCACTTCTTGGCATTTGTCCAAAAGCAACAACCTAATCTCATTTCCTCTCCATCTCTCCTCAGAATTTGTACAGATGATGACCGCAAAGTGAAGCCTCCCCCTTCTGCCGTGCCCTCTTAGAAGAGAAAAACAGTCAAATGTTTTACTTACCTCTTGGGAAAAATGTTTATTTATTCATAATGTTTCTGTTTAAAAATAATTGAATGTTAAAATAAAGTATCCTTCTGTCCACACAGAAAATAATGGAAAAAAAGTCAAATATCTGCATGAAATGGTTAGTGGTCCTGTCTCCAAAGATCAGTCTAGCATTTATTCAAGAGAAAAATAATCTGTAACTACCTTCAAACTGAAGAAAAACAGCATTTGATGAACTCTTTAAGTTCCATCTGCTCTTGAAAATGTCTGGGCTGGCCATACTCCTTTTGTTCTCTTGGTTTTCTGTTCTTCATGCATGCAGCTTGAGCCCGGAGCTCATTCTCCAGCCAATCAGAGCGTGCTGAGTTCACTGAAGTGTTGTATTGTGGGGTTTTGTAATTAAAGAGGAACCATAAGTAGAGAGAAAACTTGTAAATTCAAGTTTGAATGGAATGGGGCTTTCATGTATTGTGGGGGATAAAAATAAAAAACAAGAAAAAAATATAAAAACAACAAAAAGTCAAAAATGTTTGGCATGATTTATTGTTTTAGAATTATATTTTTGTTGATGTTGTTAATTTTGTTTTAATGACTTTTCATTTTCTGGATGGTCGTCTTCATGGTGCAAGATGATAGAAGAATGTTCTAAATGGTTGGAGGAGTGTGGCTGAGCCTTCACTTTCCTTTCTTGTTTCTTTACTTATGACTGGTGAATTCTCCCCTGCATTGCATCTGCTGCGGGAGTTTGCACTCCATACTTTAGTTTGCGTTCATTCCAAGTTGTACATTTAATATTTCTTCAAATAAAGTGACCATGTACTTTATGACTACAACTCTGCGTTTGTGTTGTTCTAAACTTTGTGTTTAAAACTTCATTCTGCATGCGTTTGCTGTAGAATTTATGGAATTAAAACGTTTTGTGGCTTGTTGTCACTTTTAATTTGCATTTAATTTTTTTTTTCACCTTTGGGAAAATAAACCAAAAACATTGATGACTCATCCTGTAATATGTAGATTTTTGTTCAGTCAAACCGTGATGTAACAAAGGTCTATGCATCAAAATAGGAAAGAAAACAAAATCAAATATACTAATCAAAAAACGCTAATCAAATTATTTAATGTTTACTTTTCGGTCTCTATCACATTCTTCCTGTTTTGCTAATAGATCAATTGCAGAGCACTAGACCACCTGTGTTCTAGATAAATTACAGCTCTGTTGAAACGAAGAATTAAACATTAAATGGCCTTTCATTCCCCAAGTTTATCTTTTCCTCAAAGGTCGTTTTACACCTGAATTCTCTAACACATACATTATGTAAAGCCTGCGCAACGCAAACAACGCAATTCTCTATTAGGAATGACCTGCATAATGCAACACTCCTAATTGTAACTTCTGCCCACCCAGAGCTGGACAACCAGGCCAAGATGCAGGAGAGTCACCAAAACCACACATTTTGACATCTGAGCTGCCCCTGGGGTTAAATTAAGCATATCAATATTTCACGTGAAAATGAACCAGAACGTTGCGGTGCCAGTAAGAGGAGAGGAGAATTTACCCGCCTCCCCCACTCCTACTCTAAACACAGACTGAAACCATATCATATAACACAAAACAATGCGGATGCCATCTTCTCCATGTTTAGGACAGTTGTGACAGTAATGTGCTATTTTACTTTTTAATATTACTTCACTGTCATTTCAATTTTTTCATGCAATATTTTTGTAATGCAAAAGGAAAATAGAACTTAATGGCTTCAAAACTGCATGTGAAAGATTTTTATAGAAGTAGAAAAAAATCTGTCATCTGTTGCTCATCTTTATGTTATACCTAACCACAGGTATAACATACACAGCTATACCTATATGGAACATGAAAAGAGATATTTTAAAGAATGTTTATGCTGTTCTTTTCCATGGAATGAAACTATACAGGACCATGGGCTGTAAAAGCACCATAATCTATGGTTAATGGTCTATGTGACATTCTTGTGAGGCCGTACAATCAGTTTGGTAGACCAAAATGTGGTTGTTCATTTAAAATCTCCAGATTTGAAAGTAGTAGTAGTTCACAATTGGTTAAGAGCCTTTAGGAAACATATTTGGAGGAATCAGGCAGGAGAGTAGGACAATATCTACACTTAACGATCTGTATACTTTTATCTATACATGCACCCAATGTGCCACTACGTAAATGCCTAAAACAAGGCGAACTAGATCTAGCTAATGCAACAAACCCCATTCAGTTGAGAAAATCCCTAGTAGTACTAATATAGCTAAAGTTTTCTAAGCTTAAGGGGTTTATTGCAGTTGGGGACTAGATATGTGCCATGGATTGCTTTGAATGCAAATAAACTTTATATAAGTTGTTCCAAAGCAACCTTATAGAAAATGCCATGCAGTCCCCAGCAAAAGCTGACAATAGTGCGGAAGCTCAGTGGATGACAATTAAGGTTAAATGCAATTCTAACATGACCAGGTTACTGCTAACCAATAACTGTAAATGTCACAGTTCAAAAAAGCAGGATGCACACTAATGAATAGCATACTTCCATACTATATGTATTTCTGTAGAACACTGTATACTATGAATTTTGTGCACAATATGCAAATTATCTTTATAAATGGACACCTGTTTGACCATTTGGCACTAAATCAGCCGGGCACACTGAAGGGTGCAAGAATACTGTATCCAACTATAAAATGTACTAATTTTTAATTTCCAGTGTGAATAAAGTTATATCAGCTGCAAGCAAAGCAAAACACAGTAGTATTAAAAATTAGGGGTGAATATAGACCCTTCTTTAACATGGTGCTGCTTAATGAACCCCAGAAAGTAAAGGAAAGTCTTTGTTGCCTTGAAATGCATTTATCAACATTTTAGGTGTGGCTGAAGTAAATGAATAAATAAAAGTGAACATGGTGTTTCATAGGAGGCTGTATGCTAAAAATTTACAGCACTTGTTGTGCATACACTTGTGCAATGTATGCGCAACATCCTTGATGAAATATCACTTTAGCCTTTAACATCTGTTCCAGTGGTAATAACTTCTGAATGGTGACTATTCTCTCTGATCTCAGATCAGAATTGGTTTTCACAATATTTCCATTGCAAAACACAATGTCTTCTGTACTATGACATATTGGGATTATCCGCCCCCAAAAGCTACTGGTGTGCTTGACGTATAAATATGTACATTTAAGTTAGGTTGTTTCTGGACAGGCAGTAGTAGAAAGTGTCAGGCAGACACGTTAAAAAAAGAAATCCATAAACACACGGAGACACTTACATCAGCATAAGAGTTACAGAGCCTGAAGGCTGTTTTTACATAACACTGCTGACTGCAGTATGTGTTGTGTCTGCAAGCATGTCTGTGTATTTGCATACATTATGGAAAGAGCAACATGAAAAGATACAAGCAGATTTTGTAATAGATTGCATCATTGAAGAGTTTTATCAGCCCAGCAAGGCCTAAAGAGGAGGGGTTTCCTTTTAGCCTTAGACGACAA
>JAZGTI010003502.1:0-31173 GCA_036877585.1 Botia kubotai | reverse complement strand
TATGATTAGATTTGTGCTATTTGTGATTTTATTTGAAAAAATGAACTAGAGTTGAAGTTAGATGAGAGAGAAAGAGCAGCCCACTCTTTTCAGCCAATCAGAAACTCACTGCCTGTCAGTCATTTAGCATTATCGAGATGGCAGACATCAGGTTTACAGATTTTCAGCAAAAGTTATAAAAATAAATTATTTACAGTACTTTTAATTTTATTGTTTAATGCATAACAATGAGATTCATTAAATTTAAGCCCTTCATTTGCATTTGTTTTAAGTAAAAATATTTATCATCTTTAATGTTCCTTAAGTAGTGAAATTACATATGCTTACATACACGTTCACCACTAAACTCATTTAATTTATGTTTTAGACTGAATATACTAAGAAGAGTGTTTGCATCTGTGTTACTGTAACCCCACCATATTAACAGCAAACACATGATATATCAGGACAATAGAAAGTAATAGTAATGAATCTATTAAGACAAAACTACCTTTTTTAAATCTCAGCTGTGACAGATCATATCTGCCATAGTCTCTGAAAAGCATGACTCCTCCCTGCTTCAGGTATCCAGCCAAACGGTTTACCACACCTTGAGCTCTACAGAAACAAACAAAGGGGTTATAGCTTGTTTTAAGCAGGTACAGCTTTAATCACATTACTGTAGAAGACTTTCATTTGGTGCTTTTTCCTTTTGGGAACATGACAGTCTGATATACTATCTACATCTGTTGAATGTAGCCTGGACATTTCGCTAAATGATACTTTTGTGTTCCAAAGAAAAATACATGTATGTCTAACATGAGAGTAAGTAAATGAGTAATTCCTTTGGTGAATAACCTTTTAAAGCTTTAAGATGCGTTTTTAAAAAAACACATGGAAAAAAATAAAAAGTACAATTGTGATTTACTATCACAACAGCGTTTACAAGAACAGTAACACACATATGTTGATGTCCATGCAACAACAAAGATTTTGTGGCAGTTTTGTCTACTGTGTCCCTTATTTTATTATTTCCAATAACATTTAATATGTTCACTGAAATGACTAATGTTCTGATTACTGGTTGCTGTATCATAGTGGTTACAGATCTGAACTGGTAAACTTTGGGTAGGCAATTTTTTTCCAGAAACTTATTTTGTTATGCTGGTTGAAGCATGTGACGAATAATAGTGAATAATAATGTGATGTTAATACCCTGATTATTGATACCGTACTAATACTTCACATATGATAATGTTAATTATTTAGCGCCAGTATCTAGTTGACACTGTCAGTCACATTTATCTTTAGTTTTATTTATTGCATTATTTAAAAAAACACAATAGTATAATTATTGCGAATTCTTTTGCCCATGATAATCGTTTAGAGAAAATCTGATATTGTGACAGCCCTACATCAAACATTCATGAATGTTGTTACATTGACGTATGGATCATTAAATCTGTGTGTAGATCACTTCGGATTTATGTGTGCCATTTTTTCAATACCAATCAATACCAAGAAAAACGGACTAGACTATTGACTAGAAATTACACTCATGTGTAGATTTGCTTAAGTGATACCATAGTAAAATACATGTGAATTGGTTGCTATATCAAAGGCAGTAGTAATGGTCAGTGTGTGGCTGCTACATTAGGTGCATGCTGGGTTAGTATGTTATTTTGTTAAGATAATAAATGAATGTGTGTGCTTCTCCTACCGGTCTGGATGGATGGCAGAGAGCACAAAGACCACCAGAATAACGTCTAGACTCCCAGAGGGGAATGGAAATGGCGATGTCGTGTCACAGATGTCCCGCACAAATGCATGACACACTGCAGGGTCAAAGTCTGGGTGCTCCTGTAAGGTAAATCATATGCCATTATGCTACATGACTTACCCGTAAATAAGCAATCCTGTCAATGTTTACACCTATATGTCATTACAAACATGCGATAATGAAAAATTGATTTGACAGTTTATAGTGACCACATCTCCAAGTTTAATAATAGTCCATATGACTTATGAAATATATACCTAGACTTCTTTAGACAAATTTTCTTTCCTCATTATATTTAAACTGGTGTACCTGTATTCTGTAACTGAGGCACACTGAAGCCAATGATGCCAAACTGAAATAAATTAATTCTTTAATCTGAGTGAAGCAGTAAATAGCAGAATTATAACAAAATGCAGAGAAGAGGAAGGTTTTCAATAAAAACTATTTTAATTAAAAAAACACATTTTGGTTCACTGCTCACACAAATCTGATGGTATGGTTGCATTCGCACATTCTACCTTTTAGATATTGACAGATAAATGTAGAAAAGAGCTGTGTTAAAATATGTCAATGGTATAAAGTTTAGCCCACATATTCATTATTTTCATTACAAAACAATGTTTTTGAAAAATGAAATTTTTGTAGGGTGAAATGGATGACTTGGATCAAGTCAGTCAAGTAGAATAAATATACAAATTTATAGTTCATATAAAGAAAAATCTGATCTGCTAAAATTGGGATTGGGATTCCTGTGCATGTGTTCCTAAATAACTTTCTCAAGTAAAGAGAGAAGTTTCTATGGAAACAGTGTGTCGCCCTGAGAGGTGTTTTAACACAATAAGAGAGAATGACAATAATTTGAAAACTTCACAATTATAAGTTAAACTAAAATTAAAATGAAAAGTTAAAAGATTAACATCAGTTCATCTACACACTATTTGTGTTATAGACATATATGATATAACTACCTCAAATTGTGAGGCTTGTTGGGTGATGTACTTTTACAATAATAATACTTATAATAACTTAAGTATAATTAACATATTATTTATATATATATATATATACATAGTCCATGAAATCACACAGTAGTCTAATTGACTTGTATATAAAACTTTCCTAATTCCTAAACTCCTAAAATTCCTGAAAAGATTGAGTTTTATTTCTTTTGCCAATATGCAACCAATCCAAGCAAACTAAGAACACCCTAGCCACCTTCCAATGTCCTGGCTCACATTTTTTTCAGAAAAGGCAAAAATCTCCTATATGGATATTAGACGTGACATACCAATTCCACAGTTTTGGTTCCATGGTTCGGTTCTGTTTGCTGTGGGGCAAGGGTTCATGGCATGGCAACAGCAATGCTAAAGAACACTGGATTAACTATAAACTTAACAGTAACCTAACAGTAGCTTTAGTGTCTGGGGGAGTTCCCCTGTCAGAAGCTCATATGGGGGGATAGATGAATTTTGGGGATGGGGCTTGTAGGAGTCGTTGTAGATAGACATTAAAAACTATCCCTGCATTTTTAGGAAGAGCTACTTCACTTAATTCAAAGTTTTTGTTCAGTGTTTTTTGTAACAGGTATTATTTTAAAGCAGTTTAACAAATAACAGTGTCTTACAAACCCTCCAGTAAACCAGGATAAAAACCGATGTTATTATCATGGCCAAAAGAATTCACAACAATGATACTATTGGAATTTTTTAAATATAATGAAATAAAATTCAAGATAAATTTGACTGATAGCATACAAGTGTATGGAGGCAGAGAGAGTATGTAACCATTATGACTCTTAAGGCAAAATGTTAAACAAGTGCAATACCACCAACTGCTATGTTGGACAGTCAACCACATACTGGCACTGAATTATTAACAATATTATCATGTGTAGTATTAATACAGTATCAATAATCATGGTTATTAATCATTTATTCTTAATTTCAGGTATATTGCAACACCCCTATTTGAAACCTGGCTATTAGGAAAAAAACAGCACAAATTCAATCAAGTTTAAAGCACATACAGATGATACAAATAACACTTGTGCTGTCAGTATGCTGTGGATGTCACCTCCACCTTCATCAACATGCTGCTACTGACACTGATGAAGGTCTCTGCATATCAAAAACAGCACGCACCACGACACAGAACCAACTCCCACACGGCTGATTGGCTGCTGTTAAACGGTGTCTGTTCCACTCCTCATCTTCATACATTCTCACAGGCTATTACTAATGTACGTCTAGGATGTGTGTGGGCTCTGTTTGATGGCAAGTATAATTATGTATTTTGCATTGAAAGGCAGGAACATTGATTTACCTGGATAAGCTGAATAGCCCGAGATGAGAAGTCACAACAGTACAGAAATGCTTTACTGCCTCTAATGGATGACAACAAAAGTTGAGTGACCACTATGTTAAAACACAATGACAGATGGCAGGGAACAAGACACACCATCATTTTTATTTGAAGTCTAACATAGTTAGACAAACTTATTTAAACATCTTTAATACTGTGTGGGCCACTTGTTGAGCAGCGCTGTTCAATGCTGTCTAGTCAAGTAAAAGTTAAAAATCTATAAATAAAAAAAACTATAGCATCCCAAAATGTGTTGAAAACCAGTCAACATTTTCCCTTAGTTCCACATTAATTAAAGGTGCAGTAAGCGATTTCTGAGAAACTGTTGAAAATTTAAACAATTTTGTAAATATTTTCTAGATGTCTGTTCTGGGTGTGTGTTAAGAAATCTACTGCGTTTGCATATAGTCTTGGCTGTGTAAATAGGAAATAAAGTGGATCAGACCAATCACCACAATGCCATAATGCTTTCATAGCCAAGCAGTACCAGTCGGTCAGCTGTTGTCAACAGCGTTTCTCAGAAATCACTTACTGCCTTTCATTTTTGTTTACATTTTTAAAAACTTTTGGAATTGCCCTAGTTTTCACACAAATATTTAATCATCTTTTACAAAGTAGATTGAAGTCACCTACCTGATGGTGTTGATGATGGGATACACACTGTTACCTGCACCACAGCCTACCTGAACCAAAACACACAAATCCAGACCTATTAACCTAAGACCCGAGTCAACCCGATTTCCAATACCAAACAAGGTGTATATTAACCAATTATATATTATATACGTTAAGGTATTTAGGTTAAATGTTGTTAAGCAAATGCTAATAATTTAACCTATCCCTAATAATAACGTGGCAATAAAAAATGATGGAGTCTAAAGCACCTCTAGTATCCTAAAGGCAGCATGCTGTCCAGGGAATGAGTCACAGGTTGGAGGACTGGAACCGGGCTGCTGTTGTTCTCTGTCCTCAGACTCTGAGCACACATGCCTGCAGCTTGCCAGCCTTGTCTCTGGGCCTCCAGCGTCTGGAGGAATTAGCTCTGGGAATTCTGTGAAGAGCCAGCTCCGGTTTCTGAAGAACTTGCCATGGTGCATCTCGTAAAAACTGTCCCAATATTTATTTGCGTCTCTGTCATATTTGGCTGATGGGACAAAACCAAGTTTATGAATGACATGGTTCAGCATATTCTAATTATTTTGTTTTGGGTTTTGAATACTTACTTTGCTCTTCTACAGGTATTTTGTGTTCAGAGTTTTCCTCTGCTTTCTGCTGGGCGCTCTCTCTCTCCTCCTCTGTCCACTGCACATGATCCCTGAAGCACAAGTTTAATACAACTGTCAGCATAAAACCTGCCGGATGATAAATGCTATGAATCTGTGTATTTGTAGTTTACTGTTGTATTTACTGTATTGTGCACATCTACAATAAAAAGGGCATTTATTTTTGTCAGCCATAGAATGACATATAAGTCTATTGAATCAACTTTTATTCTCCAAAAAGATTTTAGAGTAAAATTAATTTATGCAAATGTATGAAGAGTGTATATTTGACAGTTACCTAGTTACCCTTTAGTTTATTCACAATTTTCAATACCTTTTGATTTACTACACTGCTGTTCAAAGTAGTCTATTAATTATTATGATACCATAAAAACTGCATACATGACCAAATATATGTGTAAGGTTATAGTATATATAGTGTTCATAGTAAATATAATGTTTATAGTAACAGTTTTAGATGTAGAATGCAACACTAAAAGGCTCTGCTTCTCTAGAGTTTCCAGAAACGTGTTGCATTGGTATACACAAATATCAGTCAAAATCAGTCAAAAGTGCACCCTGTTGCATCTGTACATGTGCTGTATTCAGGTCTGTTTTCTTTTAGAATATAAAACTGTGTTGCTGGTATGGAACTGTTTAAAGCAGCTAATGGGAATAGTGTCAAAAATAACCATCAGTACCACATGTTATGCTGAAAGATATCATCAGGGTTGGTGAGGATCCTGCCTCCTAACGGGGCTGGTGGTCTTCCTTTACTGGACAGTCTGAAGGGAATGCAGCTCACAGCACGTGCAGTCAGCTTTAAGACCATTCTCATCTTCTTACAATCACCTAAACAAATATGTATTTATGTATACAGTAGTACGTATATATATATATATATATATATATATATATATAACACGTGCCTAAAACAACATATCCCAGCACGCAACAGTGACGATGTGACGTCCGTTTTCGTTTACCCGGAAGTTTATGTAAACGCATGTGAGCGGTATGTATGCTGGCTACAATTTTCAACGCTATCCCAAATTCACCACTTGAATTAGACAGTTGTATTTTTATTGCGAATTTATAATTTACATATAAATTTGCCACTTATTCCTTTTGGAAATTGTGATGACGACATATGTATACTATGAAACTATGGAAACAAACAGTTAGCCTTTTAGCAAATAATGTCCGCTTAAAATATACGCTTCATTTTTACAAAAGTTAAACACTAACATATACAACAATGTGTGCAAAATGTGTTTATCTTTGATTGTTTAACTCACAAGAGGCAAATATTCTGCCATATTTTGGTTAACTCTTCTGGTTAGTAGTTATATAAGATTTGATAACATTACAATGGCTGCACGTTTTGTATATAAAAGATGAGTTGGTTTTACCCAGTATTTAATTCGATGATATTTCTGAAGATTAGATCCACTCAGGTTTGTGGTAGGTACTGTCATTTAGATGGCGTATCTTTCTCCACGTGCGCGCTTCCACGCGTGCACACGCACCAATCAGAACAGCTGTGCTCTCCTGATCTCAAGATCAGATGGTTCCTTTTCCAATGACATTGGCAAATTACTCGGGAGAAATCTCAAGATACTTAGAAATATTATTCTTCAGGTGAGTGTTAAGTCTTAATGCCCTTTACAGCTGTTTAGTACTTTGCCTGGTTTAAATGTTTTTGTTATTATTTGTAGGACGACACAGAATTCATAAAGGTTTGGAGCAAGACCTCTAAGTCTCTTATTTCTTATGAGAGTGGACGAATATACTTTGATAATTACAGGTGTTGTTACAGCAGGTAAAAAAAGTTTTTTTTATCCAAAACAATTTACACAACACTTGATTGTGCTACAATCTGAGAAGCTGTTTACAGTTATTGTTTTCATTTTTGCTACACATTCCAGCCTCTTGCCCCGGCCAGAACAACTGTATAATCTCCCCAAAGTTCCTACAGCAGAGAAGATTGAAGATGCCTTATTGTGTCAGTGTCCTCTAGTGAGTCTGCTACTTTCTTTGTAAATATAAATGTAACTTTGCTTTTATATAACTACATACCAGGGAAATAAAAAAGAATAGGAGGCAATATTACAAACTTGCTTTTAATGCATATTAATGTGAATAACATGATCAGTTCATAATTAAAATTTCCTGAAACATCAGATGAAAAGTTTTCTGCATGTACAACTTTGGGTTACTTGGAATAATTTCTGTTTGTGCAGGACAGTGTTTTTCCTAATGCTTCAGACCAGAAGTCGTGTCTTCTGGCTCTAACAGCTAATAACTGGTTATATCGTCTCTCAGTGGACACAGGAAAAACACTACAGCAGGTCTACCTCTCCTCTCGTTTCAAATTCAGGTGACTTGATCATAACATTTTCAACAGAACTCCAGAAAAGATGAAGCATTGCTAATACATTTGGTAATGATAACAAAAGTTAGAATGTTACACTATAATTCCTGCCAGAAGCATTATGGGTAAGGAACAGTAAGGAACATTCTGAAATGGTGTTACGACCCTCTGTCTGTATAAAGTGTTTGCTGGAAGGTGTTTTTCATCTGTTAACTTTGCTGTGTTAATGCCTGTCTGTTAACAGATCTTTGGGATGGGACTCCTGCCAGGAAACATTTTATGTCAAATCCATTCAGAGCAAACAGACAACACTTGAACGACAGGTCAGGCATTTCTGAGGCTGATCTTTCCCTGTGTTTTATATTTTATGCCGTGTGTTACATATGTGTTATATTTTATTCCTCTCTCTGTCTGTATCCCTCTTACTCTCTCTTGCAGGCAGGAGTTGATAATGACGTCCTAATGCGCTTAGCTATATTTCAAGTCTTTCCTCTGGATTTTGTAGGAATGCTGGAGATTAGTAAACGAGTAATATGTGCATTAATACCTAAAATGATTCTATAGCATTTCAAATAAATCAATCAGTATTAAGTATTGTGTTATTTTTAGGTCTTTGGTAAAACTGCTGTGGATGTACTGCTGTCCCAGGGAGTGTTAGCAGTATCCCACAGCTCCAAACACGTCAAGCTTTACAGTTTTGAGTACATTCTTAACAAGGTGAGTTCAGATTTATCCATGTAACTCATGATTTTATGACTTGGAGATGATGTTTTATCATATCTGTAATGCACTGTTGTCTGTTTAGTTCAGAATTGAGAAGCTAACTCTGGGACAGCAATGTGACATTAATGGTGTGAGTGGGTTTGTGGGAGAAGCTCCATTTGGTGTTCCAGTCAACATACTCATTCGTGGTGTGTATATTATCTTATTTCTATGTGATTCACTTCGCATCCATTTGCATAGCGCTGTTTACAAAACATATTGTTTCAAAGCTGCTTTATAGTAAATGAAAGTTGTACATTGTCACACAAGTGTTTTGTAGTGATTCTGGAATTCTACAGGTCTGAGATGGTAGAGATTATGCTGTTTGTTTAAGTGGTGTATGCATTTGAGCAGAAGTAATGATCATCACAATACCTCGCAGAAGTCTTCATCTTCTGTACACATTGTTGGGTTATCTG
Source organism: Botia kubotai (assembly GCA_036877585.1). Lineage (NCBI taxonomy): Eukaryota > Metazoa > Chordata > Actinopteri > Cypriniformes > Botiidae > Botia > Botia kubotai. Next base: position 22,236 of record JAZGTI010003502.1, on the reverse strand, counting down.
AAGTCATCTAAAGATGCTGGATCCATATTGTAGCTGATGTTATCTGTAGCTTTTCTGGGTATACCGAGATAGAAACTGGAGGCAAATAGAGAATAATTAGTGTATTTGCTGTAAAGTAACATTACTAACTCTTAGGGTTTTATCTGATGTTGTTGTGTAAAACACATTATCCAGGGCCTCTCTCTTTTTTATGTGAGAAATATTGTGTCTTTATCCAGTATATAAATTCTTCATTTTTCGAAATAGTCCGAATATAAGTCATGTTTGGTACTATAGCTTGGTAGCTTGGTTTGTGGAAAGCTGGAGATAGATTCAACTGTAAGAAGAGTTTAAAGAGCAAATGACTGTTTCTCAATTATCTGGTGCTTGTTTTGAAGTGTTTAGATGACATTACAGCTAAATTAACAATTAATTTACAGAGAGCTGTCACATGTGCTTCACTCTACAGAATGTCCTCCTGCTTTGTTCGAGATGTCATACTTTGAGAACGGGGTTCAGATTGGAGGTCATCCCTGGCACTACATCTACACCCCAAATCATAAGAGACACAGAGGAACCCATCACATCTGTTCCATCACTGATGGATCACTGGTGATTACCGTCAGTTTACACATATTTAAGAGTGTGACTCCTCAAAGAATGCTGAGCTATAGTATTTCTAGAGCCTGGATATGCAGTGACCTGTCCAACATTTCATCTCAGGTCCAGTGTCACACAAAATTAAAATGCAAAGATTCCATAAATGTACAAACATGAGGTAAACATGTGATATCAGTTGTCTAACAAAAACAGAAACTGTACCACAAATGTCTGCATTACATTCACTAATGTAAAAGCACCAGTGAAAGGATTAGGCCATGCTCTCTCATGAATGATTATGGTCAGGTCCTCACATACTGCTGAAGTCAATGTCTACAGTTGTACTACATCACATCCAGTAGAAATCAATATTCATTTCAAACTCGTACACATTTTTCTGATGTGTACCCTAAAAAATCTCTATGTGGCCATACCATCTTCATTCTTTGGTAAAGCATTTCATGTCTCTTAATTACAAAGGTTGAGTGTCAGACAGTTTTATAACACTAGCAAAGAATGGCTGTGCTGTGTTCGGACAGTATTTTTATCCTCCAGAAGCTGTCAAACACACGTGTCATTGAGACAGCTGTTCTAGAAGCTCTTCAGTGTGAGACATCCACAGACAAATGCCTTTGTTTTTTCAATCAGATTGGTCTTTTTCACTGTAACTGTCATTGTAATCAACAGTTCTAAAATAATGAGGAAATTAAGGCATCAGTTGACTATTTGTCAATCAAGAATTTGTCCGTTTGATCCAGTGATTTTGTACACCAGGCGAAGAACGGTGTCCAGGACATGAAGTGTGACTCTTTGGAAGCAGACTGGATCTTTTTTCACCCAGATGACTCTCGCAGGATTGTTCATGCTGGGCCCAGCAGAATAAAGTGAGCTGAAATTAACCAGAAAATGAATCATTTCAGTCCTGGATATTGATTGGTCAAAATATATATTCACAATATAGAACAGCCTCTAGTACCTTATTACTTAAAGGGTCCTATGATACCATTGTTCAAGTCTTGATTGTTTTTGGGGTGCACTACAATAGGTGCTCATGCTTGTTTTTCAAAAAACATTAATTTTCACATTTTATATTTTACAGCTGTTTTCGTTCTCATGAACGGCAGCACATTTTCTGGTGTCATGTCACAGAGTTGACACACAGCACTGTATTTTAAATTAAATTAAATTCTGGAAATCATGACATCACAAAACCAGGAAGAACAGAGCTGTAGTAATTTTGGTTAAATTTGCAGTGAACCTGCGTTGTAACTGCAGCTATTGTTTGTTCAGTAACACACACACACTAACCAACAAAACTTAAGGTGAAAAAAATGCAGTGTCATATTTCTACAATTAATATTCAATATAACAATAAAGTAATCTTCTGATAAAGCTATGAATCGAATGAATGAATGCTTTTCTCTGTTTCTTATACAGTGTGCTGAAGATTGTGGCTGAGTCAGGTTGTGACTGGAAGTATGAAATAGTCACTGACTTCTCGATCACTGCAGCGCGTGATAATAGTGTAATTGTTTTCAGTTTGTTAATTAATAGTTTAATTAATGTAGCAGCATTAAACACTGTTGAAATGTCTGGAACTGAAATTCTGAAACGCTTGTTAGATTCCATGTTTACATCTACAAGCATATTATTTGAATGCCTGGAAAATAGCTACTGTAATACCAGCAATGACTGGAGATGACTTGTAGATGATTTGTATAACAGTTGTTGTTGTTTTTCATGTTTTCCCCACAGGCCCCTCAGGTAATCATGACCTCCTCTGGACGAACAGTGAGAAGAAGATTTCAGCTTTTAGATGATGACCCTGCGCAAGAGGTCAACCCACTTAACAAATAGTTGACCCTAAAATAAAGATTCTCACATTTAGGCTTTAATGTTTGCTCCTACAAACATTTTCTCTCTTGAAATTTATTTTTAATGTTGTCATGTTTGCATTTGAAGACATTCGGGATGGTGAAGTATGAAGATGAAGTGGATCTTTTGGCTGTGGTAGAAATCACCCACACTGGGGATGAAGGACAGGCTCATGTTCGTCTACATGACAACAAGAGGGGGGTGTTAATGAAGAGAGTTCCCCTGAAAGAATCCTGGGATGTGGTATGTGCGACAAATTGAATATTCCATGTAACATTCACTGTATTTTAAATCATAATCTGACATTCTTTCTCTCATATTTTCTCTTGTATTCTCCAGACCTACAGTCATGAGGTGTACTTTGACAGAGACACTATTATTCACACTGTCCAGGAAAAGAATAACACTTTCTGTTGCCATGTTTATAAAATTAAAAGAAAACATTCAGATGAATCTTGAGCACATTCCATATTCATCTGTAGTTGACTGTGATGCATTTAAACAGGAAAAAACTGTATATCTAGTACTGTATTATAAATGGTTTATTTTTCTGTATTGTGTTTAACGGATGGAAGCTTATTTCAATTTAAGCTTATTTTCACCATGTGATTACATTTTTATATAATCTTTAAATGTAATTATGAATTTTTATCTCCAAGATATACATTTTTTCATGGTCATAACTGTCCGAAACACATTTTTTCCATGTGGTGGAAACAAACACATTTTCTAACTCTAAATTTTTGAGCCTACTGCTAATAACATTAAAGCAGAAAACAGATTTCACTTTAAACATTTTCTTTCATTTTGTACTGGACATTCTACAAGCACATTGATGAACTTTGTTTCTCTCTAGTTGTTATATTGAAATTTACTTGTAACAGTCAATAAAGACTAGCTTGTGACAAACACTCCTGTGTTGTTATTAAGTATGTGTTGTTGCATAAAATTTAAAGTGGTACAGAAGTTACAAAACTAAAAAAAACTGCATGAATGACTGGCTGTGTTTAGAAACCTAGTGAGCTAAATCGTAAGATCAAAATCTAGTGACGGTTTTTTGCCATTACTAGTGTCTAAACCTTTTGGGGGAGAATGGCTTAGAAGGGCTTTAAATTGTTCGTCCTGCATGTTTGATAATCGTAAAAGTTCACTACCTAGACATCCTTTTAGACAGAATTTTAATGCCCAGTAATTCTGCCCGAGTAGGGTTCTGACTAGAATTTGAAATACAGCCTCTTGTTTGGTTATAAGTGCCAAACAGACCCAGCCCTCTGTCCGACGTGTGTTACTCTGGTCTGAAGTCTGATCACATGACCGCGTGTGCGATGATGGAGAACAAATATTTTCTCCTTTTCTTCTCTCTGGCTTTGGCAGTCGGTTTTATATCGATTGCATTTGTTTTAACTTGGGTTTTACATTTCAGAGAAGGGCTCGGCTGGGATGGAGGAGCGGCTGAGTTTAACTGGCATCCGTTATTAATGGTGATCGGCTTTATTTTTCTTCAGGGAATCGGTAAGAAGTTGAAATGTTTGGATTTTTGCTTAAGCTGCAGCCAGATGTTCAACATACCGGACACGTTAATCACTGTTTAAAGTAACAATAACTGTTATGAGCATGCAGCAATCCTCAAGTACTAAAACGACATTCTCATGTTTAGGTAACAGCGTAACGTTCTTGCAGTGTTTACTTTGGTAATTTAACTTCCAGATTTTAAAAGTGACCATTTCGCCATAGTTATATTTTGCAAAACTTGTGGTTATAAAAGAAAAACGAAGCGAAACTTTTTTTTTGAGTCACATTGAGATAAATATGGTGCCTGTGCTGCCTGTCTAGCGTGTTCGGCATAGGCGCTTTTGTAGCTAACTGACACACTTTGTCTATTTTTGTTTGTTTGTTTTTGTACAAAAAATAAAAAGCTAAAAGTCACAAATCATGTCTGATAACCACATAACCTGTCAAAAACAGGCTTAACTCTCAAAAAGAGGAGAAGCATTATTTATTTGTCTGGCCTGATTTTTCTCAAGTAATTGCTAAACTAATGGCCACTTTTCTTCAGCGATTGTTGTGTACCGGCTGCCTTGGACCTGGAAGTGCAGTAAGCAGATGATGAAGTTGATCCACGCAGGCCTCAATGTTCTTGCCTTCATTCTAGCCATCATTTCTCTGGTGGCTGTGTTTGATTTTCACAATGCAAAGAATATTCCCAATATGTACAGCCTGCACAGCTGGGTGGGACTGGCAGCTGTTATACTTTACACAGCACAGGTAGTTTCACACACACATTCCTACATTTAACACATACACTTATCAGACTAGAGGTTTAGGTTAGAAATGTGTCTTTAAGATGTCATATGTTAATCAGCTGATGGTTCTGACATTTTAGAGTACTGCAGTGATGATGTATTTTTGTAGGCCAACAGAAAGCCAACAGGACTTTTCCCAAGGCCTTTGGATTATTGCAAAAAAAAATTACATCTGTGATCAAAAAAAGTTTATGATACTTACATGTTTTGTCTATTAAGACAATCTTCACAAATGAACACAACGTGTACGAAGTTTGAAGTCTAAATACAATCACCAGAAATAAAAATCTTAACATTATGCTTTAAACAAACTACACCACATCTGCTCGGGTTCAGTGTCTCCACCTGCAAGTTCTCGACTAGATTGTTTGTCCTGTTTATGATCTTTTAAAGGTTGAATCTATAAGACGTAGCTTTTGGGTGTTTCAGAAATGCAGCTTACTAAACAATACTGCTATTGTCAGAGTTGTCTCTGGTGTGATGTTTTTAACATGTTTTTCTTATGAATTAGATAGTTATGGGCATGGCTGTCTATTTGATACCTGCGACTCCAGTGTATGTGCGTGCTGCTCTAATGCCAGTACACATCTACAGTGGCCTGTTCATCTTTACCAGCGTGATCGCCACAGCTCTCATGGGCATCACCGAAAAACTCATATTTGCCCTGTAAGTACAACATCAGGAAGTTTGTGTTTGCAGAAATTACACTAAACTCAATATAACTAAACTTGAATATAATGGTATCTTATAGCCTACAGTAAAGCACAACAGGTTTTTTTACAGTACTGTCCAAAAAACTGTGTTCTGTCTGTGTGTTTTGTGAAAATCAGTCGTTAGCAATCACAGCTTTACAAATGTCTTGCAGGAAAAACCCAGGTTATAAAGACTCCCCACCAGAGGCTGTCTTGGTTAATGTTCTTGGACTGCTCATTGCTGCTTATGGTGGTCTGGTTCTCTGGATTGCCACTCGCCCCTCCTGGAAGAGGCCAATGGAACAAACCGCACAAACCCTGTGCAATACTAGCACAAGTCCAGAGGACGTCAGAGTGGGCACTGCCATGGCTTCAAGATTAGACCCAGAGTCCAATGTTGAGACACGCAAACGAATTGGAAAAACTGAAGAATCTGAATAAAATGGAAGTTTTAGACTTTGAGGTGATATCCCGAAGACTGGATATCACCTCAAAGCAAACACGAAATCTCTTTCCAAACAAACAAACATTGATGTAGAGTTTATGTAGAAGAGCTTTTATACCACACTAAGTATTTCCAGTGTTACCCATGCTAACGTCTTTGTTATTGTATAGCATTGAGGTCAAATATTTTATAGTTTATGAAGGGCATTTTCAAGCTTACAACTATGTTTGATGGGGATTCAGCTGTGTATAATAGTACAAAGAAGCATGTGATGACCTTTCTTGCTGTTGTTAAACCTCAGATTAGTGTGTATCAGATGTATTTAAATATTTGCACTATATAAACATTAAACACTTTAACATTTATTAGACATTTGTTAGGCTATTATACATTACAGTCATAACCAGCAGTTCATTTATTTATAGCCCAACTTTGTGTTTTACACAAACACTGTAAAAGGTTCAAATTGTGTTGGAAAGTAACAAGATTTTTAGTTTTGTAATTTGCTTTTGGAAAACAATGAATGTATTGTATATCTAAGATTTGTACTTTAACTTACAAAAGTATTATTCATGATGTGATGGTTTTGTTATTAAAAGTATCAGAATCATTAAATATTTTATTTTTGTGGATTTGTCCCCTGTATTAAATGAAAATGCTGTGAGGGACAATAAATTGTTTTGTACCTTTTTATTGTTGTACTGTATCTTCTGCTGTTTGTTTGTTGTTGAATGTTGTTGTTAAACTTTGTTCTGAACAAAGTAACAGAAGTCTTGGTGTGCAATTTATCATCTTGTAGGATATCAAGAGTATAGCAGATCTGAGGACAGTAAGACTCCACTCCATTGAGGAAATTGCCTTATGCCCAAAATAATTAATAACAAGGTGCTTGAATGATTTTCTTTTCTACTGAGAGGTTCATGAGCATTTAATGAAAGTCTTATGCATTTTAGATTTGTTTCTGGTCTGTTGAAGTGTAGTGCCAACCAGCAGGGGGCAACAGTAGTTAAAATGTGCTGATTAGCCAACAGATACTTGGAAGAATTTAATCTAGAAATGGTCAGTGTTAACATGACTCCATATGAATAGCTGCACTTATCAGTAGTTAATAGCTCCACAAGCAACAGCTGGTGTATTTGGGTCAGATATCACCCTAAAGAATCAATGTCATTTCTCAGCCATGACAGTAGTGACTTTATTTTATCTATTTTGCCTGCCTCGTAACATTCACATCAACAGTGACTGAAAGACATGAAAATAGTCTTTGGCCAGTCCATGCACAGTAGCCATCTTAATACAAAATTGCAAGACAAAATAAATAAACTGCATCGTAAAATACTTAAATATTTACAACAAAAGCAAGACAATTCAGTCTTGGCATCTCATGCATCTTTCAAAAATATACAAATACAGTTTAATGGGAGATGTTTAAGAGCTGGCAGTCTGTCATGACTCAGTTATCAGAAACACATGGATGTGTTAAGGCAACTCCATGTTGATCTGTGATACTGTGATCTTCATTCATCAGTACGCTCACAGACTACACAGGGCTCAGCCTTCTCTGACACCTTTCTCAGCTAAAGATGCCTGATGCAAAATTGTCCACAGCAGATGCAGAGTCAGTCTCAAGAGTAACTCTCATTCTCACTCCATGTGGTCATCCATTGCTTCTTCTCAAAGGGATCTAACATGTCCTTTTCATCTTTCAAAAGACGCGTCTCCTTACGAATCCTCACCGCGTGATATTTCGGAATGCTGTCTTCATATTTGGAGCGTTTGAAAAATCCACACTGACAGGAACAAAACAAAAGGGCACACAAATTAAAACTGAACAAATTTTAAACTTCAAAATGGAAACATTTGAAATCACTCTGCGTGTATGTGCTTTGCTGAACAAAAAACAGTGAGAGACGCAACATGCTTGACAAAACAGCACATTTAAAGCACATCCATCAACTGGTGACTGACAAAGACTCAAAAATACACAACAAAAGTCAGTTTCACGCGGTTCGGAAAGAGTGGAGCACGCTGCGTAGCATGTGTCTTTCCTTCCTTTTGTCAAAGCAAAAGATGAGTTAGTGAACTGTTAGGCCACACGACATGCAGACACGAGCTCTGTCGTGTTTTACCCTGGTGAGGAGAACTAGGCCTCAGTGGACAGTTTGTCTTTATCTGAAGGCTGAGCGTGAATCTCAGCTTTGTGAAATGCAGCATCATATTCGTCCTTCTTGGCTCGCTTGAAGAAACCACACTACAAAGGGGGCAAATTCAGGGGTCATTGCAAACATGTCATGTTAAGGTTTGTCCTAAAGAAAATGGAGTTCCACACATTTTTCTCTGGCAAAGCTAATTGTTTATAAGCAGAATGTACAGTATATTGGTTAATACAGTTGAACCTCAAATGCTTTGCTGAAACTCATGCTCATGCTTTTTATTTTTATTTAATGTCATAAAAACTAAATGATTTGATATTTTGCTGTTCAATGCAGTGACACTCATACAATTTTAATTGTGGGATAGTAAGAAAAAGATGCAAAAATGAAAATTCTTCCATTATTTTGCATCTTTTTCTTAGTAAGAAAAAGATGCAAAAATGAAAATTCTTCCATTATTTAATTCTCACCCTCGTCATTCCAAACATTGGCAACCACTAAATTCTATTGTACGAACAAAAAACACTGAGACATTTTTAAAATATTTTCTTTTGTGTTCCACAGAAGATAAAAAAGTCACACAGAAATGACATGAGGGTCAGTAAACGATGGAAATGTTTCATTTTGTATGATCAGCCTATATGATACAATATAGCCAGAGTAACTTAGATCTACTATTTGTTTTAGTATTAGAACTTCAATCAGAACAAAACTACAATCAGAACAATTGAACAAAGGAGAAATGCAAACAAATCCAAATATAATCTTTCCAGCAGAAACCATCCTCAGTAGCTCACAGTCAATGCAGCTGATGTCTTAAGGTGTCTATTTGAAACATACCTTCCAGAGTAACAGAACTAGGAGAGCCAGCATTAGAATTCCAGCTAATACAGCCACAAGAATGATCCACCATGGAATTCCTCCAAACGGAATCACTGCTGTCTCTGGAAACACGGTCAGTTTCACCTGAGCATCAGATGAAGAGTAAAACATCAGTGTTCTAAAATGACTCCATAAATTGCCAGGCTAAGGTAGTTAGCTAAACTAGGTAATAAACAAAACATAGCTACTTTATCTACACTGAAGCAATCAAAAGTGGGCAATATCCTTGTAAATATATAACTATGAAATTATATCTGTCACCAAAACAATGAAAATCCCCATTTATGGTGACAGCATTAACTAATGTATTTAAGAGAAAATATACATTACTAAACAGCAGTATTCAACTATACAAGCATTACCTGTGTCTCTGGATTTTTCAGCACAATGTTCGTGGCAGAAACATCCAGACTTATGGAGGCTTTCACCATGATATCAAGATAATTGTAGGAGGAATAATCCTGTTTCAATAGAGAAAACAGATGGCTTTAACAGGCTGACACTTTAATTAAGTAAATAAAACAGGTACTCCTCTATAACCGTACTTCAAGAAAAGTTGAATTCCATAGGCGTGACTTCAAAATGATGACTGCACTGCTGTCCAAACCCTGTAGGGGGCATTTTATCTCCACACATTTGGCATCTCCTGTGCATGACTATAAAATAGACATTAAGTTCATTAAGTTAACTTCTTATGTTGAAGTAGTTCTAGTCTTATTATTTCTAAAATGTACTACCAATACAAATAACTAAATCTCATTACCAATGTTTTATGCTTGCGTTTGTCAGCGAAGAGAGATATTTTACTTCCTTCCGGCATTCTCCTCTCCTCAAGCTCTCGTTTTCTTCTGCTTGATGTTGATTCCTGTGGCACACATGTCTGATTACATTTGGTCGACTTTGTCATTTGCAACAACAACTCTGAGATCATATTTGATCAGTTTAAAATCACACCAAACAACAGGAAAGCGTGAGAAAGCAAGCACAGTGAGGTGAGAATGTCACCTCTTTCAGTCGTAGAGGGTTTATCTCTTTCTCAGGTGAACAGGTGACTAGCTGTAGGTCCTTGGTGCTGATCTTCATCAGATACAGCAGCCATTTTCCCAGAGAACTGTCTCTCGGCCACTGGATGTTCAGGAAAGCAGTTCCAAAGGACTTCAGTGGCTTTCCCAAGTTAATCACCTGCAAAAAACAAAACAACCTCATTCAGCATGGAGAGTTTAAAAGCTAGACTAAATAACATCTAAAAGCATATCACTGATTTTCCAGAAATCTTTGAACATTTACCCTAAATTCATATTCAATCAAGTTGCCAACATCCGCCTCTGACTTCATGGCACTCTCGCCCCTGATCTCACCTCCAAAATAGACTTGAGATGGTTTGGCCATCCTGAAGACACAAACACCAATCAGATACCAACATGCTGACTGATATGTAAATAGATGTTACACTACACTAGGGTGTGTAGAGGGTCAATGCTCGGTAAATATACTACAACTACTATAGTAGTAAAATGTATAGTAAAATGTTTTGAATGTAAAGGTGTCACTTGTATCATATTACTTTCAGTGAATTTGGGTTAGTATCATTAGCATGCTAAACAGAATGAAAACTGTGCTTAGTATCTCACATTTATCCTCCAATTAGTAAATAAACAGAAAAGTCAATGTATCCCTCAGAAAAAGGCCAGTGGTGTTTTTTAAAAGCAAAAGTGAATATTTAAAGAGCAGGTTGCTTATGGATAAAATAATAATCCTGATACAGGTATATATGAAATTGCATAATTGAATAGTAGTAAATTACCTGTTTAAATAACACATTTGTGTTCATAAAATCTCTCAAAATAGTTTGCACTTTTGCAACAACTTTTGTGCTCCTTTGCAACAACATTTATGTACGTTAATGCACAAAACTACTTTAGAAATAATTCTATATGATTCTTTCTTTATGCTTTAACAATTTTGCATTGTTGCACAGCAGTTTACAGAACATACATTTAAGCAGAAAAACAGTAGAGACATAAGAGACAGAAAAGAAACAAGCTTTACTAAAAAATACATTTTAACAGAGAAACAGTACAGACAGTGTTGTCACTTCAAAAATCCAAAATAAATCAAAACTGTTATATTTTAATAGAAATCAGTATAAACTGAGAGCCAAACAGCAGCCTGTAAACACTGCCACTCTTATGAGGTGGTAGAAGGCTTTACTGACTCATGCAGATGAAGGGAACATGTACGTACCCTTGCACAGACAGCAGGAGTTCTATCACCACTTTGGCTTTCACCTTCACTTTGCTCATCCCCTCTTGAGAACTTGTTCTGTACAAGGTCATTCAAATCAATACACATTCAATACACAGTTACACTAATACATCAAACATGTTAAAATCAACAGTGATTTTCATTATCTGAATATGTGACATCAGACTTACGTTTCCAACTGAAGGTCGATCTCAACCTCTTTGGTGTCGAGTGATATATTGGCAGTGCTCAGTATGATATAGAACGTTACCTACAAAAACACTGACACATTAAAATATCAACAGACAAAACAGAATTCTATGGCAGGTTTGGAATATTTACTGACCTCTGAATCTCGTTTAAACGGGTTTCCAAGCTCACAGTCTGCCAGAGATCCATTCTGATTGGCCGCACAAATCACATGCTTATCCTGAAGGAAAGCAGGGATTCAGATACTCAACATCATAACCTAAAAGATGTACAGTGTTTTGATGTATAATACACTCACTGTAGTTCTCAGAGATCTGAATCCAGAGTATGACAGAGATTCATCAAAGTGTGCCACCAGTTTGGCCTCATGAGCGTCATCTCCATCCCTGTTCCTCACTGTGACCTCCAGAGCAATGTCCTTCTGGTCACTTAAAGAAATCACCGGAACCCCATTCTCCCTGAGGAACCAATCAGAAACATTCACTCAATATCATGTTATCATATAACAACATGCTTCAGCAGAATGTGCTGATGTACTGATACACACAGAGGAAGTGGAGGAAACACATCCTGGTTGGTCTCTCTGTAGCAGAACCTGTACTGCAGCTGGACGTTACTCTGACAGATGTTATCAGTGCCACAGCCCTCCTTCAGAAAGTTCACCTGGACCACAACAGATCAATCCAACGACCAATCAAATCTTGACTTTACATTTATTACATTAGTTAAATCAGTCAGTCGCTTACTGCATACATCTACATTTTTGCGCATGAAAACATTTACTGTTGGCATTTCTTGTTTTTGTACATGTAACACATTTCTCAGAATTCTGAAGCTCTGATTTTCTGATATCTGATTCTGATGTAAGTTAATTAAACTCTCTTACAGTAAATGATCTGATCTGAAGATGTATTTTCTATAGGGTTTTTAATAAAGCTGTAAGTACCTCAGTAATGGTCTTGTTGGGGACAGTGGAGTCCAGTATGGGCACTAGTTGAGGCAGAGAGCTCTGTCTTTTGCCTCTCTTAGCACTATGAATGGCCACAAAAACCTCGATGGGAACAGCTCTCAGCTTATCTCTGATGCCTTCCTGAAACCATCACATAACAGATCCCACTCAGGCAAAGTATATTTAGCTAATAATAGCACAAAGCAAGTCTTGAATATGACATCAAAAACCATTTAAAGAAACCAGCTTTATTTACTTGTAGTCTGAGTTTGGTCTTGTGACAAGCTTTTTTGTTTTGTCCTCGTAGCTCCAAAGTGCCAGATGACTGAAAGTCCTGATCCATCGTGCTCTTCTCCAAGAACACAACTCTGGCTGGGAGACCAAGCTTCCTGCGGTACCACTCTGCCTCAAATGTGTGAGCAATGGCTGGCAAACAAATCAACACAGTTCCAGTCACTTTTAATTACTCTTGTAAACAAGGCAATCACTATTTCACCCCAGAATCTAAAACATGCCAAACAGCTTTTCTTTCATACACATATGCATTGGCTAGTGTATACACATATGCATTGGCTAGCTTCTTTCCGGTGTAATACAGGACTGTTTTCACAAACCCAGATTTGAACTTGTCATCTGTAACATCAGTAATAACACAAAATTAATTCATTATAAATTATAACATAAACAGCATATACAGACTCACTGAGTTTTGGGTTGTAGGTGGGGAGGTTTGCTCTGTATGAGAAACAAGCTTCCACAGTCAAGCTGTGAAGAATACAACAAAAAAATGAATATTTCATGAAAGAACAGTGTTCAAAATCAGTGTCAGAGATACTTTCTAAGCTCTCGTTTTGTCAGTATCTTACCAAATACTGTTGCCACACGTTTTCTTCGTCAAGTCGATTTCGTTTGGTGTGACCTTGATGTCTGTCTTGATGCTAATGACGGGTCTGGACCTGCACAGAACATGGTCGTTACTACTCATAGATAAAGAGTTCATGAACTTGACATAAGAAATGAACATTCAGTACCTGTATATGAAAACTGCATCAGAGAGAGAGCCCACAGCGAGATCAGGGTACGAGTTCTGATCCAGGTCCATGTTTCCAGCCAGTGAATAGCCAAACATCTTAATGCTGTGCTGTTTGCCCTCCAGTATCTGCAAATAATATTTGCTTCAAATGTTAGTATATGTAGACAAAACTAATGCTCTGTTATATCTGTAACTATGCACAAACACTGCTTATTTATATGACATGCACAAGGTTACAGCAACAAGTATTGCAAAAACAGAAGACAAGAGAGAGAGTTACATAAGAATCTTAAAACCAAAGATATATAATATATTCAGACTGTTTATGTGCAATGATATTAAAGCCAATGGAATATAATAAGTCCAAACATATACAGTAAGCATCTATTTTTTATGCCAATGTTTTATCCTTCAAATGTAAAACCTTTCAGACAGAACACTGAGAAAAGCTCAGAAACAGAGTGTGATAAAGGCTTCTCCTGCTCGACTCAACCATTACTTCACCCAAGTGATTTCCCACTGATAGACAGAAAGTGGACAGTGTCTAACCTGTGCTGGTTTAGTATTGATGCCGTCAGCAGATCCGTGGTAGATGTACACCCTACCAAACCCTGAGTCTGCATATGGAGCACCTACAGCCATATCTGACAGACAGAAGCACATGAAAATGTTACAATATTTAAACACAGGCGGAACAAATCAACAACATGACTCAAACGGTCAGTAGCAATCTGTGTAGCTTTATGTTAAAAAAGGGGAATCTGGGATTAATTATTTTAAGGATCTATTTGACCACAAAAACTACTTTTGTTGGTGTAACCCAATGTATTGAGGTTTATTTAGATGCATATTAAATAACTGAGCATTTAATATAAATATTACTTTAACTACATAACATTTTTACAGTGAAGTTTATACCTTATTTCTTAAGTTAAAACACTTAAAAAGTAAAAAAAAACGTTGTTGCATTCAACCTTCATAGGAATCCAGATTAATGTCTCCAATGTTCTCCACAGTGAGTCCAAACATGGAGTCTTTAGTTCCATTGAGGCGAGTAGCTCTGACATCTTTCCATCTTCCAGCCTTATTGATATAGACATATACAGCCCCGCCCACTTCCTCATCTCTCTGGTAGAACTGTGGGGCACCGACCACAACATCCTGCCAACTGCAGAGACAATCAGCACAATTCAGCTGGCCATTCGCAATGCAGGAAATGTACCCTTCATAATGAACAATGTTTTCCACAATAAAACATGAATTCCATCAAGATTTGATTTCTTTTCTGTAGATTCTTATTCACCCACCCATCTCCATTCAGGTCCACCACAGCGACATCATATCCAAATGATGATGCAAGTCCTGGTCCTTCTAGAACATGTTCAGGTGTGAGCATGGTGGACATTTCACCTTCTTTCCGCAGGAACACCACTGCTCCGCTGTGATTGGCTCTCGGTGCTCCTGACACAATGATGAGCTTTCCTTTCTCTGTGATACTGTGACCAGAATCCAGAGAGAATCCTGGGAATATGTATACACATAGATAGCAGTAGTCAGACACAACAATCTGTCAGCAATGCCCAGTCCTGCTCCTGGAGAGCCAGTGTCCTGCAAAGTTTAGTTCCAGCCCTCATCTAACACACCTGAACCAGCTAAACAAGGTCTTACTGATTAGAATCGTCCAGGCAGAAGTGTTGAGGTATGTTGTAGATAAAATGGAGACTGACCTTCCAGGAGCAGGATTGGGCACCCCCAGTGTAAATATTTGTCTTTGTACAGTTTCATTGACAGGAAACTATTTAAGTTTATTCTTAAAAATAACATATAAATAAGTGGCAGAAACAATAATAATTAAAAATAATACAGGGGAGAAAGAGCCTCATAATGGCTGAGTTGTCAGCTAAACTACTGTATATCTGACCAGATACAAAAGTGCACAAACACACATTTGTTTTACTACCATGGTTCTGTCATGTCTACCATGAATCTACCATACCTGCCAGATGTAACCCTAACACAAACATTCGGCATTCATGGATTTTTCTTGAGACTTTTCTTATTAATTGGTACGTTTTTAAGCTGTGTTCCTCATGGGAACCAGTGGCAGGTTTTATGTTTCCCACAATGTTCCCACAAAATCATCATTATGTGGACCAAATGTAAATGTAAGCCTGAAACCCCCTACCCACACATACTCACAGTCATTCATAGATAAAAAGGACCTCAGACTCACCTAAGTAACTGTTGGCTGGTACCGGCACTAGATTTGGATCCAGGCGGTTTTCATCTCCAACCTCATAAGGGCCATCATCAAAAAAGCCCATTTCCAACAAAGTGTTGTTCTTCTGCTCTACACGCACTATACCTGGAGATATAGAGAAGAGACAGATGCTCTAAATGCCAGACAACACCACAACAGCAAAAGTTCAACAACTTCAGCTGTGACACAAGAATACAATGATTTGCGTAGCAGGTTATAACAAGAATTAATTTTATTACAGCCTAAGCTGTAGATATATTGCTGACCACTAAGAGTAATTAGAGAGGTAGTAAGAGTATAAAAAATTACAGTGCGACATATTGCGACATATTGCATAAGGGCAGTTGTAGCCTACTGGTTAGTGAGTTGGACTTGTAATCAGAAGGTTGCTGGTTCGATTCCAGCACTGAGCAAGGCACCTAACCCCCAATTGCTCCCTGGGCGCAGTAATGTGCTGCCCACTGCTCCGGGTGTGTGTGTGTTCACGACTTGCAGTGTGTGTTCACTCCTCACCAGTGATGGGTTAAATGCAGAGGTCACATTTCGGGTATGGGTTACCATATCTGACAAATAGGTCACTTTCATTGCAGTGCTATTCCTCACCAACAGGGGTCACTGTGCACTTAATGACGCTAATTCAATAAAACAAAACTGCCTAATAAATGATTGTTTTATGTATAAGGTAAGACATTATCAAGGGTCAAAGTCATTCATCACTGTCTAGTGCATGTTACAAATGAAATAGAAAGCACTTTCACTGTCTAGCAGGCTGTGATCTGATTGGCTGGCTTAACTTACAATTCCAGGAGTCAGGATGCACCAGCCTGCCTTGAAATTAAACCACGCTTACACAGCATTGGTAGCTATGATAAGTGCTTCTGATAACCAACCCTTTTCTGTAACTGCCGGTTTACATGTCGGTCAGACACATCACATTTATATCATTTCTATATATTAGATAGGTCAGTTATAAGACCTCATGTACAACTTTTGTCACATCCAACAACTCTTGAAGTATTTTAGCATCTGATTATCTTAAAAGTAACCTGTGTGTATGTTACCTGAGAGATGACAGACATTCTGAGTTCAGAGTACAGACATACCTTTGAGTTATATTTCATTTAGTATTTTATTATTCATATATGCATATTGCATTTATACATTTTTACTTTTACCTATTTTTACCTATTTTGCATTATTAAATGTTATCTATATTGTTTCTGTCACTGTTGTTTAATCTTATGTTGGTGCTGTGTTGTCTTCACAGGTACAGTTATGGGAATGGTCTCCATCTCAAGGTTTTCAACAGTGTCATAAGACATTGCTGAGGCAGTATTTTTACACCCTCTTTTCTTGGTATAATAACACCTTTTCAATTATGACACATGAAGACAGTAACATCATTTTTAACAAACAATCAAATGCAGTTGTACCTTTCCAGTTGTACGCCCCCGGTGCTCCAAAGATGACATAATGGTAGTCTTTAGTGAAAGTGGCAGCCAGACCCTGCTGACAGACCCCGAATCTTTCATGACCCCTGGTACGACCATCACAAAATTTCCAGTTGCCTCCATCCTCATCTGATTGGCTGTCAATGCTCAGGTCCTGACTGAGCATGTAACAGCGCCCGGTGATGTCACGCGCCTCTTGGGGTGTGTTGGCAAACAACAGACGCTGGTAACGATGGGCACATGTCTGACAGAGAAATAAATAAATGACTTCAAGGGGCTCCAGAGTTCTGTACAGATACAGTATTAGACAGTGCAGCATGAAGATACATTAAGATGTATCTAAGATAAATGTGATTTATTTACAGTAAACGGAAGTCGATTAATGGACCATTAGCATCAACAATCATCTCGACATACCACAATCTTGCCTCCAGGTCCCTGACTCTGAACTGTTACACCCATCCACTGATTCTCCTTATTCTCCACACGAGTGTCCACTGTGAGAGCCGCCGCATGCAGAAACCAAGTCATGTTCATTAGAAATCAAGCCACAATATTGAAACTGCGACTGCTTAAAGAGTCAGTCAATCAACATCAGCATTTGCTAACTACAGCAAGTCAGTAAACACAGCGTTTCTCAACCCAGGTCATGTGGGTGAGTCATGACCCAGGACTGTTGTGACAGGCTTATGGACAGCAGTGAATAAATACATAGCAATCTATATAATACAATGTGACTAACTATATCAATTGTACATATAAATCAGACATTACAAAATGGTTTGTCCTATTTAGTCAACAATAGGTCTGTGCAGTTCACAGTCATTTTAATACATTTCTTGTTTGATATTTTTGTCTGTTTTTTATCTTTAAAAAAATGTCATAAAACTTACCATCGTTGTCAAACTCCACCCGAGTGCAGTCGTTGGGATGGGTTGTGATGTCACAGCTATAAAGTCCACCGGTGATGTTTGCCCTCTGATTGGATAAAGCCCTAGCCTTGGGAGCACCAATCAATAATCTGCAAAACATTTCTTGTATTTTATTTATTTATTACTGATTAATTGTTTTATTATTAATTTGCTTTCATTAAACCAATTCTTGTCAGTATGAGGACCAGAAGTCAGTATGAGGAATGTGAGACTGCCTCCCATTTTGCATACTGTCTGCCTTTAAAAACAATGCAAGATTAGAATGAATGTGTCTTTATTTCTGAAGGGTTTTAGAGTTGGTATCTATGTATGCTTTTCAGCATTCTTTGTTACAGAACATAGTGAGGTAATGTTGTGCTTATAAAAGAAGTTAACCTGCCAATACTAACTTAATGTACTGAAGCTGCTAGAATCTGTGATCCCTCCCCTGCCAGGTGTGCGCTCCCAACACGAAGACTGATCTTAATTATTCTCCCTTCTTCTCCCCCTTTTCATGCACTTCCCATGAGCAGTGACACTTGTGTGTCCTGTGTACTATGTAGATCATTTCCAATCAGTCATTATGAGATGGTTAGAAAGTAGCTGCCTTTGTGGGCAACAGACATCAAGGCAGCTCACTAGGTTTTGGGACAGAGCCATAAACTGATGGGAAGAGAAAAGCCTTCATAAAAGCTTTTATAAATACGACTGGTGCTGTTTGATGAAGAGGAAGAGACAGATGATTTCATCAGCTGGTGTCTTCTTGTTCTGCCACACATCAGCCAGCTGCACCAAATTAATTATTTACACACTGCTGTCAACACAACAGAACTCAACACACACTGACCTGTACATATATCACACATTTCACTGACAGTTCCCCCTTACAGTACTACAAACAGAACATGTAAAGACCTTTCACACCAAACGAATCACCAACGCATGGTCTATTCACACCAAGAGCAAAACTCATATTTATCGGGGTAAACGAGGAGATAATTGCTCTAAAAAACGTATTCTGAGTCTGACTCTATACTGCAGTTTTAATGAATAAAAGCCCCACCAAACACTACTCAACATATATAAGCATGTTCACCTAGACTGGCATGGATAAATAGATCACTGGGAACGCATTGTTTTCAAATCTTGTTAGTGGTGAATATTTGTGCTTGGTGTAAAACGGCCCTAACACAATAATCCCAACTCAAACTAATAATTCCAATCACTGCTGTTGCAATAAATACACATTTCTAAAACTGCTTTTGAGGAGCATAAAGTAATCTTTACAACCAATCCCATTTTCCAGCTCTTTCCAAACAAACTTTTCAGGAGAGAAGAGATTCTTTTTCATCGCCTACCACATGCAATGTGGGCTGAGATTTTCTGTTTCAATTGTCTTTTCTGGATTAACAAGAGAGATCAACAAAGCATAACGGTGAGACAGACAGTCACTGCACACACAGCAGTTCAATGCCGGCGTCTTTGAGCAGCTGTTATTCTGATGAAACATTTCCAGAGTGTTTTTCTTGTTTGGCAGCTCAAATGAATCAACTGTTCTGGGCACTTCAGTAAATGAAAAACTGAAACGCTTAGCTCTGTCACACTTACACACACTTAAGCAACACAGGGCTCATTGTGAGACCAATGAAGGTTAAAAAAGTTGAAGTGTCTGTTTTTTCCAGGCAGGGCTCTGAGTGTGTGTGTACTGGTATATGTGGTTTACAAAGGACACAAATGTGTATACTTCCTGTGTCCTCATAAACAAAATGGCTTAAAAAACATACTAAATGATGTTTTTATTTAAATTTTTAAAATACCAAGTGTAAAAATCATTACGCTTACGGAGAGTCCCCTGAAAAACACATATGCATGTGTGTGTTTCGCACTTAGCAAATTTTGTTTTAGGACACAATTACTGAGAAATGTCCCCATAAATTTGCCATATCCGAAAAAAAACAGTTTAAGGACACCATCGAAAGGAAAATATCAAGGTTCATATAAACTAAATTGTGTTTGTACTTGTTGCTAAACATTGTATGTCTGTCACGTCATAAGAACATTGCAAATGTATAGCATTTATACAGTTTAGTGGTTATTATACAAATATAGTTAAAAATAATAATTATTTCTCTTGTTAAAAAGACAGGACAAGACGACAAGGTCCCATTCTATTAGTTTTCTCTATAAAAATAAAAATAATTACAAATTTCAATAGTATTTTGTACATTTACTAAAATGTAATTTTACATTTTTCTGACAACGCAACATGGTTTACAGTCTATGTGTCACTATGATGAAACATTACCATAAATAAACATTCGGATCACATCCATTCCTACAAAAGTGAACGGTAAAGTTTGGAAAGCTCTAGAATGACGTGGTCTTCGAACATAGCTGCTGAATTCAACACATTACTGATGGACACAATGATTGACATGCCAGAGTTTTAGGGCATTCTGTGGGAAACAGGCCATCATCTCTACACTCGGTGCCCCATAATCTTTCAACAGCGAGTCCGTTCAGATCAGCATGTAGGCGGGTTGTGGGAACACATGAGACCTCCAAACACATGAATGGAATGTTTTATTGTGAGTACGAAATAACAGCCTTTGTTACTCATGTATATATGACCCAGTGTCTAAACCCATCCAGGAGGATTAAGGAACAGCCCAACAACATGCTTTACATTCACTTATCCACAGCTTTGACCAAATACAGTACTTACTAAAGGTTTTTAAACTTCCTAAAGTGGTTCAAGAAGATAAACAACTTGCCACAGAAGATCTTGCTCTGTTTACTGTATATGCTGAGGGAGGTAATAAAATCAACATTTAATTGTTTAAGTTATTGTCACTGAATATTTCTCTCCTAGTCTTCAGGAGCAAATATGCTGGAGAAGTTTCCTTGAGTCATTAACAGACTGAGGAACTAACGACAACGCCAGTCAATGTAACGACAGACAAAAGCTCTCATCAGAAAAAAACAGCATTTAGTTTGGAAAGCCAAAGAATGTTGCCCTGCCTTATTTTCAGACATAAAAAAGAACTCATTATTCTGAAAAAGATTTGAGTCTGGTTAGCCTACACATGTAACTGTTAGCAGCACAAGGGTTTATTTAATTAGGGTCACCAGGTTTACATTTATGCATTTGGCAGACAGTTTTATCCGAAGCACCTTACAGTACATTTTATCAGTATGTGTGTTTCCTGGGATCAAACCCATGATCTTTGCACTGCTGACACTGCTAGAACAAAGAACAAAAGAGGATAAACACTAATTCCAAATCCATGTTTTGATCCTAACACAAGCTTGAACTGAATATACTATAAAACCAAAAGAGAACAGTGGCCAGTGTGTGTGTGTGTGTGTGTGTTTACTCGGTTTGCTAAACCCACAGCTGTGTCCTCACTATCACAGCAGCTGGCTACAATCTGTCACTTACAGACTGTCAAATCTCTTCACCTCTTCAGGGAAACCAATCATATCCATCCAAATCTGCCTCCAAACAATTCACAGCGACCATGAGCCCAGTGACTCACATCATACCTGTTTCAGAGTTTCAGAGTGCTGTGTCATCAGGGAAGAGGAAAAAATGAGACACCAGCTGTGTGTGCCCGTCAGTTTAGTCATGCAGAAGTTTCCATCTTTTCATTACAAAGCACAGCAGAGGCACCAGAGACCTTTCACTAATTCTGCAAATGTTACACAGGCCGAAAGCATCCGTGCCAAAGCTACAGCAGCTGCTTTGAGTACCAGCCATTCGGAGTTCCCCACAACCAGCCAAAGTCTGTGCAATAGAGTTATAAGTGATGTTTCTTCTCTGTTCAAAATGACACTGCAGTTTAATCACTACAGTTGTTTGGCTTTGCAAATCTCCTCTAACGGAGCTTGTTTGTGTGTGACTTCTTTGGTGAGATTTGAATTGGGATGTTATGTTTGTGCTGCACTGAGGTGTGATGCATCTCTTTGGTCATATCAGGGTGTGATTGTTCTGGACTGTGTTGTTTAGCACAAAATATGTGTTGCATTATATTGGGGCATGATGCGTATGTTTTGGGTTATGTTGGGTATGTTTGGTTATATGAGTGTGTTAAGTGTTGGTGTAGGGTTATTTAGGGGTTTCGTTACTCTTGTATAGGCAGACTTTTGACTAAACTCTAAGGGTGTACTCACACTAGGCAATTCGAACCGTGCCCGAGTGCGTTTGACCACCAAAGCGCGGTTCGTTTGACTAGTGTGAGTGCTCCGA